>CM064968.1:45104727-45302727 GCA_032847665.1 Solanum chilense | reverse complement strand
GGGTTTGTACCTCAAGGGGTGAAATGTGGCAGCTGGGATACCTTTTTAAGAAGAACATAAATTCAGGAAATTACTGTAAGCTTCATTTTTTCGTGAGAATCCTAACTAGGAACTTTGGAACTTTTACCTCGTCTAACTTTAGGATTTGGCAGCCACATATTTTCTTGGATAGAAGCATTGCACTATTGTTGCTGTGATACTCTTTGTGAAAGTAGATCAACATTGTGTGCTATCTGGAGATGCATCTTTATCATCAGATGCTGACAGCCTTACATGAGGCGTCATTCTACTTTACAATTGCAATTTGCAACCCCTGTTTCTCTTATTCAAGCATCTGCAGCCTCTTCAACCTTTCTCCTCTTTGTGTCTGACACAGGGTTCTCATCCCCTGTGTCCATGTGCTAAGATGGTTATATATGTGGATGTGAATGTGAGTATATCTGTGTTTTGCATTGTCTGTAGAAAATGGTATCTATCTAGTCATCTAGGAAGGTTGGTAGAGGAAGGGTCAATCACTGCTTTGAAGCATGAAACATAAAAACTTTCTGACCTTTGAAGCCATAAACTTATAATACAGTAGGAAAATTCATCCTTAAGATCTCGTCAGATAAGAGATTTTACCGATCAAAGTAAAAAGATGGTGAAATTAGATATGGTTGCCAGTTGATCAGTTTTACGAACCTGTCATCTGCAAAGGATGTCATAGTGTGTTGGGCACTTCTGAGATGTAGTAGGTAAAAAGTGAATAAATGAGGTTTATTGAATTTGTACAAGTGAGGCTTGGAACGACTCTCTTTTCGTCATGAAATTGCCTATTCATGGTTCAATTCTTTGCTTAAAAGAAACCAATCTGTTGTTAAACCATTAAATAGTGATATGAATCTATTAGTTCTAATATTGATTACTTTTTCGTTTTCAATATACACTAATTTAATGTGTGTGTCCCAGAAATTTAAAATTTTGAATGACGAGAAAGTCCTATAAACAAGTTGCTAGTTGGAACAAACAAAACATAATACACCTTTTTCTTTTTGTTGATAAAAATCACCAGGTTATCATTACTTCTATGTTGTACTTTCTTAATCTTTTGAAGAAAAAACTCAAAATCAAATTAAACTAAATATTGCGACCAAAAAATAAATCGAACTTCCGTTTGGTGCGTTGGTTTAATTTTCCCTTGAACACTCTCGTTAGTCGAGAATCCAGTACTGCACTCACCCCTAGCTTTCAGTCAATATATAATAATTAGATTTATCATATTTAATAAAAAAATTTAATACATATACAAATTATGAGCAAATTGAATTCGTATAATAGACAATTTAGTGAATTAGAATTATTAGGGGCAAAATTTTTGGATACATAAGGGGTCGTTTTCGTAGAGTGTATAATAATAATAATAATGCTAAATAAAGTACATTTATAATGCTTGCATTAGTAATGCATGTATTAGTTATGCTTATATTAATTATACATATATTATTTTAAAGTATTATTTAGTTTGATGCATTAAAAATAATATGTATAACATTATAAAAAAAAAATTTATAAAAATATTCTTTACTTTTATAGTGAAAAAAATGTAAAAACCCTTTCGAGAGACAATTAAATCTTTTATCATTTTAAATTTATGCATTAAAATTATTACATTATTAATACCTAAAAATACGCGATATTGATAATACACGCCTTGATATATAATAGTGTTATAGCTAATATACATCAATGAGAAAAAGTATCAACCAGTAATACACGACACTAATACCTGCATTATTTTATTTATTTTTTTGTGAGAGTCTAGGTTACATTTTGGGGAAGTTTTTTTTTTAAAACATAAAACGTGAGAAACACATAAATTGGAAAGGGAAAAAAATTGTTTTTTTCTTTTTGTGAATTCACAATTCAGGCGAACTCAAGAGTCAGACACTCTGTACCCACCGAGAAAATTCTGATGGCAACGCCGACGTCGACCGTCAAGGGCGGCAGTAGCAGAGATGGGACAGCAAAAACGATGGTGGCTGATCAAATTACACAGTCTATACAGTCTACTTCCAATCTCCTCCATCTCATGTTTCAGTCTTCCCCACCTCAGGCACCTCTTCTCTCTTTCCTTCCTTAATTTTTTTCTAGATTAATTCATCTTAAAATTAATTTCCAAGTTGTTTGATTATGCTCTTAGTAATTGGTGTACTTGATTGTCATCTAATAGCTAAATTATCTTTGTGGGTATGCCTGAAATGCTGAATACAGCTCCTCATAGAACAAAGATTAGACTTTTAGCAATTGGGGTTTATTAGTTGTTCTTGGCTGAAGTGTGATTGATTGGTAGTGCGGGAAACCAAAAAAATAGATTTCTTCAATTGCTTCAGTCTGTTAACAACAATAGCAATTATGAGTGACCTTCAAGGCAATAAGCTGCTAATTAGGTATTTTTTTTTCGAATCACTTCCGCCTTTGCTATATTTATCAATGCATACTTGATCTCTACTGTATTCCC
The DNA here is from genome assembly GCA_032847665.1 of Solanum chilense. Classification (NCBI taxonomy): domain Eukaryota; kingdom Viridiplantae; phylum Streptophyta; class Magnoliopsida; order Solanales; family Solanaceae; genus Solanum; species Solanum chilense. The sequence continues at coordinate 45,300,230 of CM064968.1, read as the reverse complement.
TTGTCCATTTTAATTTATATGACACTCTTTCCATTTCGAGACATTCCTTAAATGTGTGATATCATTCCACAAAAACTTATAGCTTTTAATACTTCAAAATCCTCAACTAACTTATCAACTACTTTTATAGTTTCTTATGTTAAACTACTGTTGTAAACTCCGTGCTCAATTAAATGCCTTTTTATAGACGGTTATGTAGGGAGTGTCTTTTTAAAAGCTTTGTGCACAAGGTTCTGGCTTAAGAATGTTTAAATACTTAGTAGCATTAACATGTACGTAATTTTATATTGGGGAATAAAATACAGGAAGTATGCGTTAGGGCCACTATAGATTTAACGTGTACTTCATGTGTTGCTGACACATTTCTCTATATGCTTCAGGCGGAACTGATGAAGCTACCAAAGAGTCTTTTTGCCAAGACAGCTACTATCAAGAATACTGAGCTGGTATGCAGGTCTTCCTATAGTTATAATTTATGATATCAAATAAGGTGACCCTGGAGGAAGCTTCAATCCTAATTTTATTGCTTTGAATTTGCTCGTTGCAGGTATTGGAGCAGCTGCCTCGGGTGATTTCGTCATTGGATGCTCATATGGACAACGGGTTACAATGGTTAGCCCTTTCACGCATTTTTGGTTTTACGAACTAATGGTTGATGAAATTACCTTGTAATTAACTTTCTTCTCTCAAAGTGAGCTTGTAATATGCAACTTGATGTTTGGAATGCGTCAATGCTTAAATGATCCGAGAAAGATTTTCGTAGGGATGCTTGTCTTCTATCTCATTTACACGCTGAAAGTTATCTTCCGCTAAAATGTATATCGTGCCTTTACTTCAGAAAAAGAAGGTTGTTTCAGGGTATGGAACTAGGTAGATATGCTCTAATGAGAAATTAAACATTGATCAGCTCTCTTTGTAAAGCAAGAGAAATTGAAAGGAGGAGGATTTGGATCATGTGTAAAAGAGAGTGCGTTCTTCTTATCACTAAGTGTTTCTAGTCTGTAGAGTTGCATAGCATGATATTTTTCCAAGTTAGGCATGAAGATGGATGCGACTTAGAATTTTCTTTTGACTACTTACTCACTTGCGTAGATTTTCACAAGTTTGACCATTGAAGTTTATGATTAATAAAGCCAAGATTTTATTCTTTTTTGGGTAAGCTTGACAATAGATGAACCACTATCAGTCTTATTTAATGCTAGTGTGATCTTACTTTGATAATTGCAATGGAAGTTGCTTCCTTTGAGATGGAAGAATTATTCTTCCGGGATTCAGCTATCTTGACTACTCTTTTTTTCAACTCCTCTCATGTCAAAGTTAATGATTGCAGTGTTCCTCAGCTGAAAACTGTAATGCAGCTGCTCTCAAACATTGAAAACTGCCAGCTCAAGACCTTATCCAGGGCTCAAGCTATTCAACAGGTATTACAAAACTCTCCTACCCCACCTCCCATCCCCAACACCCAAAATGGAAAAATATTCCTATAGGTTAGTGTCCCTCTCCCATTGGATTGTCAATCATTCATATATTTATGGGGTTTATGTAGTTGTCCTTACGGTTGGAGAACTTCCTAGAGTGAACATGGATAGTTGCAGCGACACTAACTTTAGTTTAGTCTCTTTAAACAACAATTACTGGCACCTCTTAGTTATGATAAAAGGTGCAAAAGTTCATCAGCTTGATTGTTTTGTTACTGGTTGTGACAATATTTCTAACTACCCAATTGCATGACTTTAACATTTTTTTATTGATCAGTGCATGATAATAAATTTTCAGTGACAGAACTTTCTGGGAACTTATTAGTTTTTCAGATATCATTATGCAGAGTGGTTCAGTTTGATTTTTCTTTTTCTGTTCTGTGTAAGCTGCTTCAGACATTGTCTCTTAAGCACATCCTCTTTAGATGATTTATTTAGAACTAGAACGGTGACTAACTTATCTGTCCCACCTATTTTTTCAGGAGACAGAATCAGTAGAGCAACCTCCAAAGCCAGCTAACCTTCCTTAGGATGAATCCCGTAATACTGGGCAAGGTTATTATCATGTCTTCCTGATACTTAAGTACTTGATATAAATACAGAATTGATTGATATCGTTCACTGGTTAGCATAAGAACCCTTAATTCTTCAGCTCCAGCGATGCATAACAGAATCTAATCCTAGAGTTGAATTGAAATTTACTTGCCTTTAACATGTTGCAAGTAGTCAACTCTTCTTTCTTTTTTGTTTACATAATCACTAATTATCTGCATTTAGGGCTGAGGTTGGGAGCCATATTCGATATTTGCCCATGTATATTCTTGATATTATATATGTTCATATAAGAAAAAATAATTAACTTGACTCTGTTCCCATAGTGATTTCTTTAGTTCTCGTCTTTTGTAATCTATGATTCCTAATATAATTTTGTTTCATCATGCTGGTTGTGATCAACGTTTGCTTAGAAGTGACAGAGTTAATTTTTTCACCAAAATATACGTTTAAAAAGTATAAATAAAAACTATAGTCTTTAATCGATAAGCATTCATTATCTAGTGATTAAAATGCATTCTACCGCAGAAGTAGGGGTCAAATATTGGATAATGCATTTTATTGTTTCGAAATCAACCTCATGAATTCGAACTTTTTCAAAAAAATAAAATAAAATTGGAAACAAACATCTTTTTCTAAAAAAAAAAAAAGACCGACTTTATGATCAAATTATAAAGTTGAAGTAGTTTTGTACGCTACATTATCATTTTACAAGAGATTCTGTTCGCAATTTGAACTTGTGATCTTTGAACATGTTAAATTTCATATGTATGATATATATATATATATATATATATATATATATATATATATATATATATATATATATATATATATATATATATATATTGTGAGTTTATATGATATTGTTTTTCGTTTATGAAATTTTAAGAAATAACGTTCTTTTAATTTAATTTTGTGTATTTACTTAATTTGACTGTGAATCTAAATTATGTATCATACCATAATTCATAGACATACTTTAAAATATATTTCAAATACGAGAAAAAGAAATAGACAAGCATAACTAAAATAGTTTTAAAAGAATTAAAAAAAGGAAAAAACTAAATTAAAGAATTAAAAGGGGTAAAAATGAAATTTTATTCAAATTATATTTGACTAAAATTAATTCTTATCCATATTTTTATATGAATAAATTACAATCCAATCCATTTTAACATCAATTTATTATTGGTCTATTCAAAATTGATTTAATTCACTAATTTGATACTCATAAATAAAAAGAGCATTCGTGATGTAAGACTAGTCCCATTTATGATTGTGACTGGTGAGAATTTGGAAGAATCGAATAGATTAGTGGAGCGTAAATTCTAATAGTATTTCTCAGTTTATTTTTATTTCTTTAGTATTAATAAAAAATTAATAAATTTAATACATTAAATTATAATTAATTATAAAAATTAATCAGAAATAAAGTAATACTTATCTCTTAATTTTCTAAATTTAATAAACAAAAATAATCATCAATCTCTAGAATAATATAACAAGTAAAAATAATAAAGAAAATAGTAATTAATACTCCCTTCCTTTCATTTTACTTGGTGATGTTAAGTTGATAAATATATATTTGTGATTTATTTAATTAAATTAACTCTATTGTTTATGTTTTAAATACCTAATTTGGCAATTAGTATCTTCCATAATTATTTAATAAAAACAAGGATATTATTGAAACGAAATAATTTTTTAAATTCAAATTTATTTTTTTAAAGAATAAAATTATCTTCAAGATAAGAATTTTATTTGCAAATGGGCATTTTTCTTTTTTCTTTTTTTGACCAACAATTATTCTTCTCACAAATTGTAAGACGTCGTCTTGGAACATTTGAAAATGGGGCCCGCCAAAGTATACTGATTATTCCACAAAAATGGAATTTGGGGAAAGAGATGACTCCACAATCACATACTTACAAATTTATTTTCTCCATTCATTTTTATTTATTAATAAAAAATTGTACGTCTCCCAAAAAATAATACTGATAACTAGGAATATGTAATTGTAATATTTATATGAAATTAATATAATATGAGTTAAAAGTGAAAAACGTTTTTAGTACAAAACATGTAAAAATGACGCAAGAGAGTGTTATGATTCTCAGCAACATGGAATATTCCAAAAAAATTAATAATAATAATACACGCCATCTTGGTGGAAGGGGCAAAATCACGTGACAATTCTTTGTTTATACTTAATAGTATATTTTTTTTGTTGTTTAATTATTAGAAAATTATGACTTTGATTTTACTGATTTACATAAATAGATATAATTTTAATTAATTGAAATATGTTTTTTAATTTTATTTTTGCCTTTTAATATTTATAAATTATAATAATTATTACTTCATTTGTTTAATTTATGAAACATTTTCAAATTTTGAACCGTCATTTATCACGAATATTAAGCAAAACAATAAGAAATTCAAATTATAACTACGAATTTTGTTGAATTCTTGTGAGTTAAAATGAATTGGTTTAACTTTTGAAGTAAGTTAGTTATTAAAATTCAAGTATTTCTAGCTTGGTGAAATCACTTTACTATCGCTGAACTCAAAATTGTTTTTAATACAATCGAATTATTTATGATTAAAGCCAAATGAATCAACAAATAAAGAAATTTACCCATATTTAATTTTTATATTAAATTAATGCAAAATGCATTCATTTATTGAATTTAGGTACACACATATTTTGTCATAATCCATTAAAAGAAACATCTTTTAACTTTGAAAATTAATGTTTAAGATCAATTGATGTCCAATACAAGGGAAAAATTAGATCATTTTCAATAAGTTACATTTTCAATAAGTTACCGACATTTTAAATGCTTTTTCTCATAATTATTAAATGTTAACCTACTTAAATACCCACATGTTACGAAAAACTTATACTCTGTCCGTTAAAAAAAATAACTTGATTTGATTAGACATGAAGTAAGAAAATATAGAAGATTTTTCAATCTTGAATCATAAACTAAATTTATATCAAATGTATAAAATTGTCCTTTAATTTTGTGTCCTTAAACATGTCACGTGAAAAATTAAAATTAAATTATTTAAAAAAATGCTATTTTTTTAAATAGACTAAAAAAGAAAAAGTTTATTCTTTTTAAAATTGACTAAAAACTAAAAAGGAAAAAAAATGAAATAAACTAAAAAGGAAAAAAATTATTCTTTTTTAAACAGATTAAAAAAGGAAAAAAATTATTCTTTTTAAAGCATATTAGAAAGGAAAAAAGTTTATTCTTTTTTATACGGACTTATAAGATTTTTTAAAAAATAAATAGAGTATTATTGATTTATTACGTCAAAATAATTCCAAAGTAGAATAGAAAACATCTCAATTAATTAACAAACATTTCAAATTCACAATTAATGAAAAATTAAATATATTAAGACTAAAAAAAATTAAATTTAGTCAAAATCTCTTTTAGACTAAATTTATTGTTTTTTTCCCTTAAAAAGATTCAAACACGTAAAATGACCCTGCTTTGACACCTGCGTGTTTGTCATTGTGTGACCTAGCAAACAAAATCCTCCTGACACTAAACCGAAAAGCCCCACATATAAATACGGGAAGAGGAAACTCGGGCGGGTCACTCTGCTCTTCTTCTGATTTTGTGATGGCTTCATTCACTCTGTTCTCCTCTTTCTCTTCTACTCAAAAAAACACTCTCATCTCTTCCTTCTCTTCTTCTTCTACCTCTTCTCTCTATCGTACAAGCTTTGCTCCCAAACGAACCCGGCCTCTCCACTCCGTCATTGTAAGTAGTTTTTCATTTCTATAGATTTTGAAATTTGGCTGATGAATCCTTGGCCCTACCGGGCTTTGTTGTGTGGTGAAGATGTGGACGATCAGTTTGTGAATTTTTATATATGTACTTCTTTTTTTCATTGCCATGAAAAAAAGCAGAAGTTTAAGAATGAATTTCAGTTGAATTAATTTAGATGGAGGAGATGTAATGAAATCAAGTAACGCCATGTTTTTGCCCCTTTTTTGACTGAAGTTTTTTTTTCTTGTTTATGACGAATGAGTTAGATTGCATAGCATGTAATTTTCACCAACTTTTATTTTTGTAAAATGCTTCAGTTTTCTGTTTTACTCATTCTTTTCGAAAAGAATTGTACCGTCGTCGGTCATCTTTTTTTTTTTTTTTTATATATCGGAAGGATTAATAGTGTTCTCGCTTGTACTATCGGTTGATGGATGGTGGAGGTGCTGAGCAAGTCTCAATTGTGTACTATCAGTCTCAGTACTGAAGAGTTTTTTTATTTTTTTTTATTTTTTTTTGAAGTATAGAAACACATCTACCTAAAAAAATTAAAATTATGTTTTATTGTTTCTTCCATGAATTTTTTATAGAAAATTATGATGTACTAAAGTAATTATTAGATTTGAATGATTTTGTATCTGAATGTTGCCATTGTTGGAGTAACAGCTTTTTTACTGAAATGTTTAGAGTTATTACCTGTTTTGGATTAAGAGACAAGATATAAATGTATATCTCTTTTTGTTCAGGTCATTTCTGTACAGGTTATGATCTTTTAGGAAGCAGTAACAGCCTATGTTTTTCTATATAGGTTATGTTCTTCCAGGAAAAATGGATTCTTTATCCTAATTCTGCATAATTTTTTCATATCTGGAAATTAGATTTGCTATATATCTTCATTTACTTTTGGAGCCAGATTCATGAATTTTAGCTGTATGAGAGATCCTACTTGGTTGGTTCAACGTCTTTTGAGCTTTTGCAAAGTTGTTTATTTAATTAATGCTTGTCTATCTTTTTTTTGTCTTAGAATTGTGAAATCAATGAACCAGCGAATGAGAAGCCTAATGTGCCAATCATTAATGATGTGATACTTCCAACGTTCTTGCAAGCCAAATGCTCAGAGAATGCAGTTACCAGAGATAACAACAAGCTGAATCCAAAACTGAAGTTATTTTCTGGAACTGCAAATCCTTCACTTTCTGAGGTAAATACTTCTGTATATGAGGACTTGGGACTTCAATATACTAATTTGTCTTGAATGCCACTGAGGTTTTCCTGCTATTTTTTGTGACCGTGAGTTTTGCTTTTGTACCATTATCCCTTTTCTCTGAATGACTGTTGGATCCTCTTATGTTCTCTGTAAATTTCGAATGATGAAAGGTTAGACATTTACATTCTAGGATTCTAACTTGATATGTGTGTGTCTTTAACAGTTTAGTATAAGTACTCCAATCTCTTCCATGCCCAAAAAATTTCATATATCATGTTTAACAATGAATGTAATTTCACTTATAATATATTACTAATGATTTTTGGGACTCCATGAGTACCCACATAATTTTAATAGTCAAATAATGGGAATAAAATAGAGAAATAAGTACACCGAGTATTTTTATGTGGAAATGTCTTTGTTTGTGGTATCTTCCAACTGAGGAAAAGCTGTCCTGTTTATATAGTGTTAGAACACGTACGGATATCATCAGTGACATAAGTAAAAGATAGAAATTTCCAAGATTACCATATGAAAGAAATCTATGGACTGGATCACACAATGATGAAGAATGATTAAAGTAGTGTCTGAAAAGAAAGGAAACCTTACAACAAATTGAAGTGCGAATAGTATATTGAATTTAATTTCTTAAGTACAGAAATAGAATGGCGAATAGTATAATGAATTTAATTCCTCATGTACGCAAACCTGCTAGTTGATATAGTTTCTTATTATAATTTATAGCAAATGGTGTATGGTTTATGTTTTAGTGTGGACATTTTGGCTTTAATTTCTCTTCTCATGACATAGTCTTTTAAAGATTGTAATGGAAATGAAGTATACTACCTAAATAGGAAAGAAAAGAGAAAGAAAAAAGCAGCCATGCAATGGGTAGATGGAATTCTGTAAAAAGACTCAATAGAGGATCAATTGCAAATAAAAATGATTTAGATGACCTCATATACGTTTGGTGCACCTTTATCTGATAATGGGTGCCCACTTATTGTATATAAAATATTTCTAGCATGTATCTACATAATAATCCACAGGTAGAGCTAAACTTATGGGTTCTGGTGCACCCCTTCATTATAGTGTAAGTCCGCCTCTGCCTCCAGCACGCCCTTCTTTTTGGTCCGAATTTCCTGGACTCCTATATATCAAGTTGATAGAATTACAAAAATTCAACAGGAAAAAGTGAAGGTTGCTTAGGCTGGTTGGAGGTAGCAGGTGCCTGATGAAATAGTTTAGTTGCGTGTAAGCTGGCCTGGACACTACTATCATCATAAAAAATAATCAGTTGCTACATGAATTGTTATTCAAGCTGTGAAATCCATTGAATTTCTGTCATCTTTTAAGTTATGCTTCTTTTCTTGACATGTAGTTCTTTTTCTTTATTCCATAGGAAATTGCTTGGAACATGGGGCATGAACTGGGGAAGATCACCATCAAGCGCTTTGCTGATGGTGAAATTTATGTCCAGTTGCAAGAAAGTGTTCGAGGATGTGATGTTTTCTTGATTCAGCCCACCTGCCCTCCAGCCAATGAAAACCTTATGGAGCTTTTGGTGATGATAGATGCATGCCGAAGGGCTTCAGCCAAAAATATCACTGCTGTGATTCCATATTTTGGATATGCCAGAGCTGATAGGAAGGCAAGTTTATCTGCTGTCCATATTTCGTGTTTTTAGTTTACATATTTTTTGATTATTCACAAGTTGACAGCACAAGTCAATGAAAATGATAAAAGGAGACTAGATAAATTTATGCTGGTTGAGACTTGTATATCCATGTACAAGAATAAATATGAGAGTTAAAGAATGTCCAGTTGTTTTTTTATAATGCTCCAAATTCATCTTAAAAAGTAAATGATTTGGAGTTGGAATGGGATGTATCTAAATAAAGCGTAATGGGTACAAAGGATTCATCTGACTTATCCCATCTAATTTGCGTTTGAAGCATAGTTGATCAGTATATTATGCTCTTTGCTCTTGACTTCTTGGGAGGTGCTGCACTTAATTATGTTCAGCCTGGATTCTTCTGTCCTATTTATGCTTTTTTCGTCTTCACTTTTCTTGTCAGTCAAGATTTCTCTGGTTAATTCCTAGGAGTTCTTAATTGATGAGAATATTTACCAAAAGAATGCGAAAGACGATATTTTTAAAGAAACAAGTAATAATATAAGGAAATTCTTAAACATGTCTATTTATCATATTTTATATCTTTTCAGACACAAAATCGTCAATCCATTGCTGCCAAATTGGTTGGGAACGTTATAACAGAAGCAGGTGCAGATCGTGTTCTAGCTTGTGATCTTCACTCTGGGCAATCCATGGGTTATTTTGACATTCCAGTGGACCATGTACACTGTCAGGTAATCTATTAAGTGCGTCAGAAACATTAAGAACTGCAAATTCACTTAGCTGATTGGCATTTGTGTTCTTTGTACATGCTAGCCTGTTATCACGGATTACCTTGCTAGCAAGAAGATTAGTTCCAGTGATCTGGTGGTGGTCTCTCCTGATGTCGGGGGAGTTGCTAGAGCACGTGCTTTTGCAAAAAAGTTGGATGCACCTTTAGCCATTGTCGACAAAAGATTCCAGGAGCACAATCATGCTGAGGTAGTTGCAGAGATAATGTTTTTGATTTCACACTTCACTGTTTTATCTCCTGTTGGCTTTTACTCATAACGACAAGTAGATGAAATGATTCTTTTCAATTCATTGAGAGAATTTTTCTGTTGGGCTCTATTGTTTCCTCATTATATTGACAGAGTCATCTCATGCATGCAAAGAAACTTAAATTAAATCTTGAGAGAATAAACTATGGAGATAATTATAAACGAGAGTTGCATCTTCCTCTTTGGCCATGTAACGGCTGCTGCTTCATAGATCTCTGGCAGGTAGATGACTTGATCTAGGCCAAATGCTTAGTGAGATCATTTGACAGCAAATAATAATGGTACAGTGGTGTTTTTTTGTGTGTGCATGTCTACAATTTTCGAATAAGACTCCCTCTCTATATTGGTCTATCTTTTCAGATATGGTTTGCTCATGTGGTGAATCATCTCCCAACTTATTATTTGTATTTTATCACTGTCACCTTCATGAATAAATCTTCTACTTAAAAAGAGGCAGAAAACCAGACATGCTCATAATCCATGAATACAAAAGAACAGTACCAAGAGTTTTTATAGTATTTCGCAAAGCAATAAGTTCTAGATTCTAGGTTCAGTTCCATTTTTTTATTTTTGGGTTGCGTTTCACACCATCTTATTTTTCATTGGTTCCTCTTTTGTTGTTGCCCGCAGGTTATGAACCTGATTGGTGATGTTAAAGGAAAAGTTGCTGTCATGGTTGATGACATGATTGACACAGCAGGTGAGTTTGATTACATATATCAGATACTCATGGCAAGCCATAAACTGGATATTTCAGTTTTTTTCTCTCCCTTTCAAAGGGATGTGAGCATCCAGCTTTATTTGTTACGCGTAAATCTGTCTTAGATAATGAAGTGTCTCAATAAGAACTTCCATTCCCAGTTTTTATTAAATTTCCTTGTGTTTCTGCAGTCCTTGGTAAGCTCCCTTTTTATCCTTCCTTCTGAGGAGATCAGTTTTGAATATCATCAGTTAACAGCTTGACATCTTTCTTATGGATCGTAGGAACTATTTGCAAAGGTGCAGAGCTTTTGCACGAAGAGGGAGCACGGGAAATCTATGCATGCTGCACACATGGTGTTTTTAGGTAACATTTCTGTGCTTCATATAAACATGGAAAAATATTTATATATTTTGGAATAAGCTTTCAGTTACACTGCATCTTGGTATGGATTCTTTTCTGCACACTTGATTTTTTGTTTTTCTTTAACGTGCAATTGGATTCTTCCTGCATGCAAATTGTTCAATTCTTTAGTAGTTCATGAACCAGGGTTAATTGGACTGAGAGCATTGTTGGTCCCTGTGCAAATATCGACTATTCATACTTACCATAAGCTGATTTAGCATCCATCAATTTTTTTGTAGAGTTTGAACAACATTTTAGTTGAATACAAATGCTATGGCTTTTTTTTTTTTTCATTAGGCACCTTATCGCGCAATTCAGTCATTATGCATATTTATTTGCTGTTGGCTATACTAACAAAGTGCTGATATTTTGTGATGACAGCCCGCCTGCAATTGGAATGTTGTCAAGTGGCTTATTTGAAGAGGTTATCACCACAAATACAATTCCTGTGATGGACAGACACTACTTCCCCCAGCTGACTGTTCTCTCAGTTGCAAACCTTCTTGGTGAAACAATTTGGCGTGTCCATGGTGATCGTTCCGTGAGCAGCATTTATCAGTAGGCAACAATATAAGGTTTATAGTTTTTCCAGCGTTGTTTTCCTATGTATGTAACCATTAGCCAAATAGAAACAAGGGAAGGGTTAGGGGTAGACCTGCAAAAGAAACTTCATCAAATAGGATCGGATAGGCAAATGCTGGAAGAATGAATGATGTTAATAGGATCGTCCAACTCATCATAATTTAAAAAAATATAAAATCTTCTTCTTAGTCCACTCTATCATTTCATCTTCACCGTACACCCTTCCCCCTCAAATAATAATTGAAAAAGGGTAAAAAATATTCCTCAATTAAGGCTAAATTCATTGATGACCCCTTAAAATTGGTACTAAATTTTACTGAAACATCTTAACTAGTGCGATATTTGTTTTAGACACCTCATGTAGGATCCCATTGTATCATTTAGATACTTTTTGTTGACATATCAAAGTGATTGTGATACACTCAATAATAGCGCGTGAAAGATTTAATTTAGTAAATTCTTTATTTTATTTTCTCCTCTTCTTCTCCAATTTTTAAGTCACCACCTCCCACCATTTTTTCAAGCTTAAACTCCTTCAATGGAGGTCAATTTATTTATTTAAATCTGTTTTTAAGTTATTTTTTTCTTCTTCATTGTATTATTTTTTAAAATTTACCATCACCTTCCTCTACTTTTTTTTATCGGATCAATGGATAGCAACACCATATTTTATATTTGATCTCTCCTTCTCTTCCAACAAAATAACACTAAAATAAAATAGGAAAAAATAAGAAAAAGCACAAAAGAGTTGTACAGTGTATGAAAAAACACAATTCTGATTCCACCTTTTTCACCGAAAAAGAATAGATATGAACACTCATATTTTACAATTTTCTTTCTTCCTCTCCTTGTTTCCCTCCTCCTTCTCTCTTTTCGGAAAGAAAAACAGAATCTAAACAGTTTTAAAGAGCAAAAAAAAATTATTGAGTATAATAGAGAAGATAGGAGTTTGACCTATTTTTAATATATTAAACTAAATAATACATAAGAAATAATTTATATATAAATAATACATACAGTACTAATATTAACATTATTAATACACTCACTTAAATACTATTTTTATACATTCAAACCAAACAATTTCTTTCGTTAGTTTGAAACTGGAGACGCATTAAAATGTTGAATTATTCCAATCACAGACTGATAAATCCTTGTCATCATGGGCCCAATTCTTCTTACTTATAATAATTATTAACATATCCTGTTACAGTGGACCGACTTGGATTTGTTACACTTTTCTTCAACAAAGTGGCTGGCTCATCAGTCACAAGCAAATTATTTATGCTACAGAAAAGAGCAAAGAAAAGGACTTTTCCTTTCGTGAACAGTGTTTGGATAATCAAACTTGTCGTGTTTCTAACTTTCTATAGTTTTCTTCAATTAGAATCCTGAGCTATCACCTACAAATCGACGATTTATTTATTCACTTAAAATTTACATAATTCGAAATAAGATGAATAGAATATTATTTTTATTAAAAAATATAATTAGAATTTTTTTTACTAATACTAAATCATTAACTAAGATTGAAAGAAAGCTAAAAAGAAAAATGTGTGTTTTATTAAAAAAACTTAGTTATAATAAAAACATTACTTGATTTGAGTTGTATTATAAATACCTAATGTCAAATTTAGGTATTTCTCCATTTTACTATAAATATCTAATTATTTTGAATATCTACACATATCTTAAAAACTACACTAAGCTTTTCTAAAAGCTTTATTAGATAAATCTATGTTATTTCAAAAAATTATTTATTTTGAAACATGCCAAATAAATTTGAAGAAAGAATACATATATTAAGTCATTTAACTATGCATGAATCAAGTTATTTGAAATCGTACTATCCATTTAAAGTAAATAATTCTTGTTATCACAATTTTCTCATTATTCCTCATCACCCACCCACTCAACATCCCTTTTCTAGCTTTAAATAATAGAATTTACTTTTTTTGTGATGGATAAAATGGTGTTCAAATTCGTATTTAATGTTTTTTTTTTCTTCAAATTATTGCAATCCCCGAATATAGGCCCACAACACCACTTCCCATAAATAACCCAACCCATTTTTCTGAAATAAAAAAGGCAATCAATAATGTTACAAGTCGAGCTAGAGAGGAGAACCTATTTTTTCAATACGCACCGCTACTCTCATTTTAAATTATTTATCGTTATTTAAATAAAATAAATATTAATGTAAATAAATTATACTTATAAGTTTAAAAAGTTCTAAAAAATACTATAGATACATTGAGTATATTAAAAAAACGAAACATTTTCGATCAATAAGCCAAACACGTGGCTGATTCTGTGCCGCACAGCGAGGAGGGACAGCACACGGGCAAGACCTTTATCGGATCAGTTAAAGGATCTACTTTCTATCTTTCGTGTCGGGTGAAGTCATCGCCACGCGCTTGAGTGGAGCGTTCAAACACGCGCCCCGTCTACGGGACTCCCTGTAGGCAATTGGCAGGTCAGTGGGGGCGATGAGAGCGGTGGTGGCGTGGAGGGACGGCGGAGATGCCTTGTTTAGAAAGCGCGTCGAGAACACTCTCCGTTGAAGGAGGTTTTAGGCCCAAGGGTAGAGGCAACCATGGCTTGTTTATTGCCTCCTTCACCACTTTATCTATCACCTCCTCTGCCTACAAAACCACACATTCACATTTTAGAGAAATTGTTGAAATAATTCGATCCAGGATTTAAAGTTTATAAATTAAAAAACAATCCTTCACGATCAAATATTTTAATGGCAAAAGCTTGATTCCCATGAACCCGGACTACATCCGCCCTTGCCTCCATTACAATTTTTTTTGAATATATTTGAATAAATTAAAAAAAAATGAGAACTTTTATTAGATGTGTGAAAACATTCAGCACTACTATCTCAAAAGTCTAATTTTCAGTGTATTTCGAAGAATCAGCGGAAAGTAACATTTGCATTCGATGTTTACGTCAAATTATATCATGTTATCATGGTTAAGTGATTTAACGGAGTGAAACTAAACGTACTTACCGGGTGAAGATCGACTGATTTCTGTATAATGCTATATCTATTCTGCATTCCCTCAGCCCTGTGAAATCCAGATGCATTCTGTATTATACAACAAATGTACAGTTATGATTTTATGAACATGGTCCAATTGTGCATTCACATAAAACAGCTAGCCAATATATGTTGAATTGAATTTTAACGTTCAAATTCGATCATAACGCCAACGAATTTACCTGAGGGTATGGTGTACATGATCCTAAAGATGGAGGCGTAACGGGGCAACCCCATACATCAGCGTACAGCTGCAAGTAATCAAAAAACAGATTTTTTCAAGTCCTTGAGTTCAGAATTTATCGAAACACTTAAAATATATGTACTTTTAGCTAAAAAATGAAATAGTTCATTAGTTTTAAGGGCATTAATATTACCCCTGGTTGAGGATTCCAGTGCCAAGTCTCAGGCGGTTGCCATCCATGATAATAAGGCGAATTCCACATATGTGCACCATTCGGGTAACCTCCTGGTGGTATCCAGGCAGGATAGAATTGACCAGCTGTGGTTGCATGGTTAGAATGATGGGTTGGGAAGGCCATGACAGGTTTATGTGGATAATAGGTCCTCTGTACTGGATCTCTAGGTTGAGGACGAGGCCACCTTCTTTCGTCTTCCTTTGGCAAAATTTGCTTCCGCTGCATCCTAAATTTCTGCGCGAAGAAAGGGATGATGTTCTTAAACTGAGTAATATAGTAGTCTGTTTGTGTTTGCACAACTTGCTTAACTAGGCTTTATTTAAGCTAAGGGTCTATCGGAAACAAGCTCTCCGTCTCTATGAGGTATGGTAAGGTTTGTTGTCCTTATTAAATCTACTGTATTATGAGGTTAGATATCATGCTCCCTTCTATCAAGCAGGCAGGATTTATTTTATTTTATTTTTTTTGCATTCATCTTCACGTATCGTAATAACTTCAATTGAGAGACTAGAGTACTAGTGAATTATGAAAGAGCAGAACAAAACTCAACAAACCTGGAGATGGCTAGCTATATTATGTCTCGTCAGGCCTTCTACTTTCATCAGATCTAGTATTCGAGAAGGAATGGCTTGATCTATACCAATTTTCTCTACTGCTTTAACAAATTTCTTGTGTAGTTCAGGTGTCCAGTCTACCTGGATTCAATGAGAGACAAAAGCTTACTCCCACAAGCATGTGATTCGAAAAATTTATGAATTCTTTAATCTATGCTGAGTTAACTACATATAATGCTAAAAAGCACAAGGCAACTGTGCTTAAAGTCTATTCTGATTGCCAAATATCAAATTCTACTTATTGTTTAAGACATCAAAATCTCATCAAACATTTGCAAGTTAAGATCAAGAAAATCCAAAGGAAACGCTTATTACTCAGCAGTTGTTCGATCTTACCTTCATTTTCTTCTTATTAGTTTTTGTGCCACTTGAACTATGGAGACCAGAAGCTTTGTTTGGGTCAGCAGAACAAGTACTGCCATTGTCATTACTTCGTGAACAAGTAGCAATAGGATCCTCCATATTTTGATCAGCAGCAGAATAGTGTTCCTCCTTTGTGATAGCCTCTCTTAGACGCTCGGAAGGATCTGCCAAGACAGTAGTCTCAGCAACAGAATCGCAAGAAGTAGTTTCGACAGATTTTGTGTCCCCTTCATGCATCCCACTATCTTGTTCATTTGACAAGATAGTATGATCTTGGTAATCAACATTATCCACTAACCTCACTCCTTGTTTCTGTTGTGGGGTTGAAGGAGCTGGATATTTATCGCAGCAGGATGATGATACTTTTTGGTTTTCCACCACTGAAGTCAAGGGTTCTGCTTCATTAGTATTCTCATTATCTGCTTCGTGTTTTACTGGTTGGAGCTCTAGCATGGACAAAAGAGATTCTTTAACCGGCTTTAGTGACTCAGAAACACTCTTTCCTCCAGAATGAAATGCCTGTTTCGAGTAAGAAAAAAAAGTCAGGTTTCCTCTACATATAATAAGCTGAACAATCTAAAAGAACATATTTAACCCAGTGCAGTTTCGGTAGAAGACCTTGTGAACTACATGCTGCCATATATTTCTCAGTTTATCATCTGATAATGGTTTCTGAAGGAACTCAACTGCACCAAGCTGGAAGAAAAAAGTACATATAGAATTGGTATAATTGATAAAGAATCGTTTCAAATGAAAATTGATCCACGAGATCTTACCGCTATACACTTCATCATGATGTTAATAGAGTGAATATCTGAAACCACTGGAAAAAAGAAAGGATAAAGAAGTTGTATCAGAAATATTTCACTTAACAAGCAAAATTACCAAGTTCTAGTGTTTCAATGATGTTTCTTAGCAGAGAGATAGCTTCGTGCTTTTCACAATACCGTTTTATGAATCTAGATAAAGGAACGAATTTAACACTAGATCTAACTTAGTTAAGCAAGTATCAATTCTAAGAAAACAAGATTACAATACAGAAGCACTTACTTATAGTTGGTAGATCTTTAGCACTTTCGAGAAATTTGAATCCTCCATCGCTGTTGCCAGCACTTACCTATTGACAATAAACAGACACAAATCATAAAGGGTAAACCGAACATTAGGCTTGTTCAACTTTCTGGTAATAAATCACTACAAAGCGAGAGTTGATAATGAAATAGCTTAATTTCCGTCATCACACAAAGGTACTATCACAACCCAAGAAAATAAATATAAAATTGATGTAAAAAAAAAACAAGAAAGATATACCTCTACAATGGCAACATGGAACACTTCCGACTTGCTTGAGATTGCAGACAGAGCCTCATTCTCATTGCAGAATGTGTAAACTGCAAGGTGATTTATAGCTTCAACACTTAATTTTGTATAGTTGCTAAGCTAGTACTGTACTATAAGAGGTAGTTCTATTAATTACCATCTCTTTTAGTACTTAAAGAACTAAATAGAAAATTTGAAACAAAAAGATAATTTCTGGCTTGAATTTCCATCAAAAGATAGACAGAGTAACAAATTTCAAAGCCTCTTAATGCTCTTATTCACAAAAATAGAAAGATGGATAGTTACAGATCACTGTATTTTACCTTCCTTTGGTAATAAATGCAAAAACAATTGGATGTGAAACCTATAAAAAAAAGCTTGAAGTAGAGATCAAAACTAAAATAAAAAATACTTACCTATATAGTCCATTTGTTGAAGCCTTGATCTCATCTGTGAGGCAAAATTGGAGTCTGTATCAAGAAGAAGAACTCTAAGTCCTTTTGGGAAATCTTTCCACTCCAATAATTCATTCTCAGTGCAAACCATTTCTGAATTGGCATCCTTTTCAGGCACCCAAACAAGCCACTAATTATGATGCTCACTTTTCAGCATCTGTACACATGAACTAATTTATTAATCACCAAAAAACTCTACACTTTTTGGTTAGTCACAAGAAATTTTTTCAAAGAAAAATAGAGGACATGCTGCAGCATATAAAAACAAAAAACACAAAACCCCATGTAAGAATTGAGATAGATCTTCAATATATATAAACAGATAAAAGACAATAGAGAAAGACCATGTGAATACACAAATGTCACAGTCTCAAGACAAATTACTTGATATCAAGAAAAGAGGAAAATTCAAAGAAAAAGTTTTGTTTTTTTTCTTCATACCCTCTGATGCATGGTAAATATGTATGAGAAAATGCATATAACAAAAAAGAAAAGAAAACAGAATTCACAAGTACTACTAGTTATTAGTATATATAAATTTTTCAGTACCTCAGAGAAGTGGAAACTGAAAAGGAAAGTTTTTAGTAATGTAACTTTTTTGGTTGATTTGTATGTATGTTATTATTGATTGTAGATATTATTACAAATACTAGAGAGTATGTAGAGCTGGAAATTAAAGAGAGAGAAAGAGTAAGCCAGAAAAAGAGTGTAACGAAGAAGAGAGAAGAGAAATTTAAGTAGAGATGCCTGACTTGTCTGCATCGTTGTTTTCTGCTACTGCGGACCACACTAAAACACAAATGGCTACTTCACCATTCGTCAATAACTTTATAACCACCCCACCATTCTCTTTGACTTAACATATGGCCCAATCTTGCTAACTAGCTCAATTGGTGTCTCTAATTAATTCATGGAGTTATTAGTTATAAATAAATATTATATGAACTTGTTAGTTTAAAAGTATAATAGAGAGAGTTCAAATACTGAATCCATCTCTAAATTAGATGTTTCGTATCTGTAATGGACAATCCCAATAGATATTTAACAAAAATGATTTGGGAATATACTACTTTTTTGGATTTTGTCAAATATTATTAAATTCGAAAATGACTTTTATCGAATCATTAAATTATTAACGTGATTTTTAAAATTATTATATTATGTATTGTATTGTTATCTTGTGTTTAGATTATTGAGCTATGCATTGTATTTTTAGATTTAAATTTTTATTTTATTATTTAAATTTTGTGCATTCATCATAGTAAAAATTATTAAAATATCAAACAGTATTCACTTTAAGTGACGAATTTTTTTCTAAAAAAATTGATAATATTATTAATTCGGATGAAAATAATATATGTTAAAGAATATATTTATAAAAATATTATATTAATATTTAAAAATTTATTATGAATATTAGAGATTTAGTTACTGTACTTATATGAAAAATAATATGTTAATTACAAAATAATAGTATAATATTCAAAAAAAAAATGAGATAATAGAGCATATACATACTAGTTTTTTTACAAATTTGGAGAACTGTTATTCAATTTTCTATATTTGAAGAGAATAGTTTAAAATAGAAAATAACTTTTTAAAAGGTTGCACTTCACTTTTGGGGTTTTTAGTGAATAATAATACCATTATTATTGCCTCCAAAATCTCATAAAAGGCACACCCTTTAACTCAATATATAATGCAACACTTTAATAAACTTCCCAGTTTTGATCATATCAAGCTTTTTCAGTCATTAATTTCTCACTGTTTATATAACTCATTAACAATACTGTGCTCATAATTAATTTTTAAGGAGGACAAACAGTTGGTGTTACTTATTATATAAGCATGGTTCAAAAGCTACAAAACTTTTTATATGATTATAATATTGTACCTTTTTATTTTTAACTTAATTTTTTAATGAAGTCAGATTAAATATTCTGACTGATCCAACTTTATGTTTTTTAGTTTTCTGCTTAATAAAATCTAGTGACCTTTGTTGCTTTTCTTTTTTAAAAACGCAGATATTAAATAATGATTAAAAAAAGTAGGTATATAACAATAAACTCGTCTTAATACGAATATTAAGCTTAAAAACTAAAAAAAGTCTTGTAGTATAGGCTTACTTAAAAAAGAATTAGGTATTTTCTTCTACTTAAATTTTTGATATATTTAAATTTTCTATTTATACTCAAATTTTGGAACAAAAATTATCTCATCATTCTTTTTTAAGATATGGATTTCAAATAGTACTTTTCGTCTTTTGTACCAAAAATGGGAAGAAAATTATTATTGTTAAGCCATATTGTCAGAGCAGTTTTACTCTGATTGTGATTAGTTACCAAAGATTTCATAATGAAACTAATTGAGGTCAGTAGAATCATGAGTGTACATTGGGAAAAAATAATCAAAAATCATAACATGCTAATTAATATATGTGCTTCATGGCCTTGCTAATTCCGCCTTTTAATAAACTATATACTATATATAAAAGTACATTTTACTAATTTATCTTTAATTGTTTCCCATGTAAGCAATATTATGTACTTTCAAAAAACTAATTAATTTTAAGAATAAAATAAAAAAACAATTTATTTTTTTAATATAATATTACAAAATATTTTGAGACGAATAAATTGCTCTTTTTTATAATTTTGAAAACTAACATGGGAAGAAGTAATTAGCCAAACTTTTGACCGAAAGACTTTTATGAATTTTCCTTGTCGTAATTAAAAGTGGATGCAAATAAATAGTGGACCACTCACCAACCAGGAATGAATTTTTTTTCAAAAAAAATACACTTTTTCTCTAGTAGTCCACTTTAGAAGTAACACACATATTAAGGCATCAAAATTATTATCATATATTAGTTATAATTTTAGTTTTAACTTAAAAAATTATGCAATTCTTTGGGAATAGTAAATGTATTTTTTTATTCCGAAAAGCACACATAACAACTTATTAGTACTATAAATTTTCTAAAATTAAATAAGCACATATTGAAAAAATTATTGTTCTTTCTTGATTTGTTCAAATGATTAAGTAAATAGGGACAGATATAAAAGAAAATATTAACAAGAAAATAGAGGCAGAGGGAATATTATTATAAGTACTATAAAAGAAAAAAGAATTATGTGCGTCCATTACTTATTTAGTAGACGAGTTTTATAGATGAAATTATTTAGTTTATAAGTGAAAGATAAAAATTATTAGTCCTTATAGGTTAGTAGAGGAGTTTTATATATGAAGTATTTAGTTAATAAGTGAAAGATTAAAATTATTAGTCCATATAAGTCATAGATTAAATGTTCACAATTAAAAATAAAGTTGGACAAATATCTTGATGATGGTAGCACAAATAACTAAATATAATTCAACCTTAATTGTGGGAATGGTGAAATTCCAACTTCTTACACTAGTATATTCCATGTGTATTAAACGTACCAATTAGAGTCCATTACGTTTAGTTATGCTTTTAATCTTGATATAATTATTATGATTTATGTAGTTTGATTTATTATTTTGATCTATTAAAAGATGAGATTCTATTACGAGTCAATATATTTCTAATAGATTGGATATGACAAATCACATTAGTGAAATAATAATTAATTGATAGAATCATGTCTCCGAATTGAGATAGAAGACACCCCTTTACAGATACTTATAAGTTTTCACGTGAAAAACTTGTGGGTAAATTTTATATCCGTCATATGAAATAAGTATAATAAAAAAAATTAAATTTATAAATAAACCAATTATTTTGAAAAATTTATTTAATGGATTAGTGTCAGTAATTCTAACATAGAAAGTTAAATAAGATTTAATGATAGATTTCAAAATTAAATCATAAATTGCAATTACAAATTTTTAATAAAATTATTTGTAATTTATTACAATATGATTAATTCATTCTTTTTTGAGAAATAATAATGTAACTAAAAGCCTCAGATAATAGGTCTATGATCCCTCCTATGCACGACTAATTAACCAGTTATAAAAAACGGAAAAAATGGATGTGGCGCTTTAATAATACCTTTACTTCTGAAGAGTTTAAATATTGATTAAAAGTATATAAATCATTCCAATAAAATGAAATCTCTTGTTTTTTATTATTTGAATATAAGAAAACAATTTTTTTAATTTTTTTTTACGTATAAAAATAAAAATCTTTATTTAAAAAGATGATTAAAATTTAAAAATATGTAAAAAGTTAGAAAATCATCCTCCCATAAGATAATGATGATATAATTTATTTATTTTTCTACGTTATTGGTATAGTACGTATTATGTGTTATTTGTTATATTTACCCTATCAATGAAGCTACTCTGTATTATTTTTTAAGGAATTAATTTACTACACACTCTGGTGTCACTGAAATAATTAAAGAAGAGTAAATGCAAGTACAACTACATCCAATCTACTTACATTTTTCTGCACGTACCTAACAAAAAATGTTAACTAACAGAGTAACTTAATTAAATTAGTTGTATTTATTTTTTAATCTCAATCTAGATATTCTTTTCATCAAATTAATCTCTTTTCATATTTATTAAGTATAAAAGTAGAGATAAAAAATAATTAATTACTATTTTTTTTAAAAAAAATAACAATTATTTTAAACAAAATATTTTTGTTAAGCATGAAAGCTATAATAGATCGAAAGAAATATTAAACTGATATACATAATGAAGGGTCATATCCAGAAGTGGTAGATAAGTATAATAACTGACTGATGAGTGATGAGTCCATTATATATATATATATATATATATATATATATATATATATATATATATATATATATATATATATATATATATATATATATATATAAGTTGAATAATATTTTCCTCAATACTGAAAAGACACTAAATGTTGCATAAATTGGACCTTTCTTTTTTTCAAATGAAGTGATTCACTTGATTTATGGATGATGATGACTTGATGTCCTCCCGTAAATATTTAATTTAATTTAATTTAAAAATTAATTCATGAAGTAACTACCGTATAAACAAACCAATAATTTTTCCTCAACACAAATGGCTTACATGTATGTTATTGTGACTTGTGAGGAAGAACGTACTCAATTTTGTCACAATAAGGAACGATATGACTAAATATTCCTTGAAGATATATTGTTAATATTGAAATTCCAAAAAGAGTAATTGTATATTGATAAGTTTGGAGCAAAAGGTTCACTTTAAAGCTTAATGATAAAACGATATGAGTTTGTTAGTTCGAAAATTATATGATTTTACGAAATTCGAACTCAATAAATTTTAGCCAATCTTATCTGGATGAACACAATTGAAGAGATTTACTATAGAAAACTCGATTAAAATTAGTTGACGGTTTTTGAAATGAACAAATTATGAGTGGTTCAATGATTCAATAGGAAAATCGCATAGTTAAGGTCAGAGGTGAAACAAGGATTAGGAATTTGGGAGTTTCTAAATTTTGTTAATAACCGTCAATCAACTTTGTTAGGGTTCACAAATTAACAAACATAAATATTTAATTAATTTTCTAGTACAAAATAGAGTCTACTGAAAACTTATTAAGTTTGTCCGAACCCATGAACCCCCACCTAGCTCCGTCTCTGGCTAACGTTCCTGAGGAGAAAAAGCCAACAAATTTAGGAGTAAATACATAAACATACCCTAAACTTATTGGAATTTTCCCTTAAGGTACCTCAACTATGCTATTTTGCTATTGAATCATTATTTGTTCCTTTTAAACAAAGTTGGTTGATGTGGAACCAGATTCCGTAAGGGGGATTGATAGAGAATACATATATTATTTCAAAACTCATTAGTTCAATTGATAGTGAAAATATTCGAGAATAATTGTGTTTTACTTCAGTCATTTGAACACAATACAAAACAAATGAGACTATGTTTGTCTTCATTCTTTCAACAAAATCATTACAATATGAACAAAATTGATGACATTTATAATAGAAAAGTCAATCAAAATCAATCAACGATATTTAAAAGGAACAAATTATAAGTGGTTCAATGCTTCAATAGAAAAATCGCATAGTTAAGATATCCGAGGAGAAAAAACCAATAAATTTAGAAATCTATTTATAAGTTCAGCCTAAAAATATTAATAAATGTCAAGTTTTGGAGACTAAGAAAAATTAATTTAGAGACCACAACGATTACACCATGATATAAAAGTATCTTACATGCTCTATACATATATTTTTAGAAAAAAAAATTCTATTAGTGTATCGAATATAACATAAACAACTAAAAAATATAAAAAGTCTTGTGATGGCAAGTAAAAAGTATTTTCGATATGTATATTTTAACACTGTGAGAAAAATTGAAATGAAGGGTTAAGTGGAATGAGTATAACTATAATTTTAAGAAAATAAAATAATATCTAAATAAGTATTTGATGAGGGGGAGGAGATGAAGTAAAAAATGAAATACTTTTATAAAAGAAATTTATACAAAATAAAAAAACTTTAAAAAATGGTGTGGGTAAGAAAAAGATTTTACATTTTATTTTATAAAGAAAATATTATTTTTTATAATAGTTTTTTAATTTTTGTTTTAACTAATACTAATAATTTATTTATTTTTGTCAACATTGAATATTTTGTCCACGTGGAGTGTGATGTAAAAAATCTTTAAAATTAAAGAAAGAGAGTGCATTACATATATCATGATGAGAGTGATATAAAGGAGAGTTGAGTGTTTCTCAAACTAAAAAGTGATAGTTTAGATATGAAATTCAAACTTTCAATAGTTTGGGTATGGAACTCAAAAAAACAGGTAAAACTTAGGTGTTTTTTTTATACTTATGTCATTTAGTTACTTCCGTAAGAAAGAAAAGATTTCACCAGTTTCTTTTTTTTTTTTAATTTTTATTTTGTCACTTTTGACAAATCAAGAAAAGTTATAGTCTCTTCGTCCCATTTTCGATGTCATATTTTTACTTTCTACTTGCATTAAGAAATAATGTAATTTTACTCTTTTACTCTTCTTTTAAAAAAATTGAACTCAAATTTTCAATCAATAAATATGAATTAATTTATTTTGATTAATTAATTTATCTAATTAATACGAATCATTTACTTAATTTTTCTAAGTTGGTCAAATATATATTTCAAGCTGATAATAACTCACAAGAGTAAAAAAATAATATGATAATTTATGCATTGATTTCATGAAATGACAAGTATTATGGACCAACTATTTATAAAAAGAATCACCTATAAAATGATTCGGAGGAAATAATACTTTTGACTTATTATACCCTCAATTTATACTCACTATGTTAAGTTAAAATTGAACAAATTATAAATATGAACGCTTGGAGTAGTGAAGTTTTTCCTCAATTTTGTATCGACTGTACTTCTTCAGCATATTTTTCTTACAAACTACTATCATGTCTTTCAATAATTTAATACTAACTTTTGAGTTCGAAATCAGTTTTTGAATTTGGAAGTATCAATATTTTATAAATAGATATATCTATCGTATCATATGAGTAATTAATCTATCACTTCGAATATGGTGACCAGATTAGAGTTTTTAAGAACACACAATAAAATTTTTATCACCGATATTTATTTTTTCTTTTCAATTTATTTTAAATTTTTTATTTCACTTTAAATATCATTTAATTAAAAAATATCACGTAAAATAACATAAAAATTGTTGTAAATCCATTGTATATGTGGATGATCCATTAGAGTTATCCAACAATTAATTGGATTCATGTATTAATGTTTCCAATGTGATAAGATATCAAGGTGATATGAACCTTGATGATAACTATGTAAGATTTCAAGGTGACCTTTGACTATGATATCTCAACACTATAAATAGAGATATCATTCACCATTGTATGACATACTTGAATAAGAAAATTCTCTCCTCTATCTTATACTTCTTGTCTTTTTCTTCTTATATTCTGAGCTTTCTTTACAACACGTTATCAGCACGAAATTGCTACTTGCAAAGGTATTATATAAATATTTTTATTTAATTCACATATTCTCTCATAATTTTCATTATGTCGAATTTATCCAAACTTGAGTTTGTGACATTAGATATTTCTGGAAAGAATTATCTTTCATGGGTACTCGATGCTGAGATTCACTTGGCTGCTAAAGGTCTTGATGCCACGATTACTCCGGGAAATGAAGCATCGAGTCAAGATAAGGCGAAGGCTATGATTTTCCTTCGTCATCATCTTGATGAGGGCCTGAAGATTGAATATCTGACGGTGAAAGATCCACTTGAATTGTGGACTGATTTAAAGGGGAGATATGACCACCTAAAGGCAACAGTGTTGCCAAGAGCTCGTTATGAGTGGATGCATTTACGGTTTCAAGATTTTAAGACCATAATTGAATACAACTCTGTTGTATTCAGGATAACCTCCCAGTTGAAATTATGTGGGGAAACTATAAAAGATGAGGACATGTTGGAAAAGACACTTACTACTTTTCATGCCTCAAATGTGATATTGCAGCAGCAATATCGTGAAAAGGGTTTTCAGAAATATTCTGAACTAATCTCGTGTCTTTTGGTAGCTGAGCAACATAATGCTCTTTTAATGAAAAATCATGAAGCTCGTCCCACTGGAGCTGCTCCATTACCGGAGGCAAATGTGGTGGAAGCACGTGATCAATCTGAAGTAAAAAGAGATGATCATCGGGGATATAATAATGCACGGGGACGTGGCAAAGATAAAAGACGATACACTAATCGTCAAGGTGGTGGTCATAATAAAAGGGAGAACAACATGAGTTCTCAAAATAACCCCTCAAAAAGTAATTGTCGTCGTTGTGGCATGAAAGGCCATTGGAAGAATGAATGTCGCACACATGAACATTTTGTAAGGCTCTATCAAATTCCTTTAAAAAGAAAGGAAATAAAAGTGGTGCTTCCTATTCCTATGCTCGAGCTGAGTCACATATGTCTCTTAAAGATGATGATAAGCCGGGAACATCTCAAAAATATGATAAAGATGTTGAAGCAAATTTGGCTTTAAAGGATGATATTTTTGATGGCCTTGGTGACATTACTCATATGGAAGTTGATGACTTCTTTGGAGATCAAAGCTAATGTTTGATCTTTTAGCTGGGGAATGAAGTCTGTTAATATTTTGCTTATGTATTTTTAATTATTATGTTATTCATGTTAAAGTATTTAAATTTCCGTTGTTAATTCTGTTTCTTTTTTTTTTTGATGTATTTTATTTTAATGAAAATTAATATAAATCCCCAGTTGTCAGTTGGATTCAAGATGAGTAATGGAGATGTATGCCTAAAGAAATACTTTTCTAATTTGGTTATGAAAATGACATATGTCAACACAATATCAGGTAGTACAAAATTAATTGAGGGCTCTGGAAGAGCGACCTTATTACTACCTGGAGGGACAATATTAAGCATTGATAATGCATTATATTGTAGTAAGTCTCAAAGAAACTTATTAGGTTTCAAAGTTATTCGCCAAAATGGCTATCATGTTGAGACGGCTAATGAAGGAAAGGTTGAATACCTTTACATTACTACAATTAATGTAGAGAAGAAAATTGTGCATGAAAAATTACCTGCATTTTCTTCTGGGTTGTACTATACAAGTATAAGTACAGTTGAATCACATGTCGTAGTAAACAAAATGTTTACTAATTTTAATGATTTTATCATTTGGCATGATCGGTTGGACCATCCCGGATTTAATATGATGCGCAAAATCATTGAGAATTCACATGGGCACACCTTAAAGAGCCCAAATATCCTTCAATCAAAGGAATTCTCTTGTGCTGCTTGTTCTCAAGGAAAGTTGATCATTAAACCATCAACAGTTAAGGTTGGAATTGAATCCCCTGCGTTTCTGGAATGTATACAGGGTGATATATGTGGACCAATTCAACCTGCATGTGGACCCTTTAAATATTATATGGTCTTGATAGATGCTTCTACAAGATAGTCACATGTGTGTTTATTATCAACTCGCAACATGGCTTTTGCGAGATTGCTGGCTCAAATAATAAGATTGAAAGCACAATTTCCAGACTATACAATAAAGACAATCCGTCTAGATAATGCTGGTGAGTTTACATCTCAGGCATTTAATGATTATTGTATGTCTACTGGTATAACAGTTGAACATCCAGTTGCGCATGTTCACACTCAAAACGGTCTAGCAGAATCATTGATTAAACGTCTACAATTGATAGCTAGACCATTACTAATGAGAACAAATTTATTTGTGTCTATGTGGGGGCATGCTATTTTGCATGCAGCAGCACTTGTGCGCATAAGACCGACCAATTATCATGAATTCTCCCCATTACAATTGACTTTTGGTCATGAACCAAACATTTCCCATCTTAGAGTTTTTGGATGTGCGGTGTATGTCCCAATTGCTCCACCACAACGCACAAAGATGGGGCCCCAAAGAAGGTTGGGGATATATGTTGGGTATGAATCTCCTTCAATCATAAAATATTTGGAGCCTATGACTGGAGATTTATTTAAGGCAAGATTTGCTGATTGTCATTTTGATGAATCAGTATACCCAACATTAGGGGGAGAACATAAGTCATTGGGAAAAGAGATAGATTGGAATTCATCATCTCTATCTCATCTGGATCCTCGAACAAACCAATGTGAGCAAGAAGTTCAAAGAATAATTTATTTGCAGAACATTGCAAATCAGCTACCAGAAGCATTTACTAATCTTCCAAGGATTACTAAATCGCATATTCCAGCTGTTAATGCTCCAGTTCGAGTTGATATCCCGACAGGACAAATTGTTAAGGCAAATGAGTCTAGACCACATTTGAAGCGTGGTAGACCAATTGGTTCCAAGGATAAAAATCCTCGAAAAAGAAAAGGAATAAATGATCAAGATGATCATGGGTTGAAAGAAATTTCTCAAGATGAGACCCAAGTCATAACACATGATGGTGAGGAGGTTCGAACTTCTGAAAATAATGAAATTTCAATGAATTATGTCTCGATGAGAAAGTTGTGGAACCGAAATAATGTTGTGATTGAAAACATATTTGCCTATAATGTTGCTATTGAAATAATGCAACAAAATGAAGATTTTGAGCCAAAATCTGTTCATGAATGTAGACAGAGAAATGATTGGCCAAAATGGAAGGATGCAATTCAGGCTGAATTGGCTTCACTAGAAAAACGTGAAGTTTTTGGACCGATAATTCGAACACCTGAAGGTATCAAGCCAGTGGGGTACAAATGGATTTTTGTACGAAAAAGAAATGAGAAAGATGAAGTCATGAGATACAAGGCCCGACTCGTTGCTCAAGGTTTTTCTCAAAGACCTGGCATTGATTATGTGGAGACATATTCTCCAGTGGTAGATGCAATCACCTTCAGATATCTCATAAATCTGGCAGTTCATGAAAAACTTGAAATGCGTCTAATGGACGTTGTCACAGCCTATCTATATGGCTCATTGGACCACAACATTTTCATGAAAATTCCTGAAGCATTCAAAGTGCCTGAAGCATACAAAGATTCAAGAGAAACTTGTTCAATAAAACTTCAGAAATCTCTGTATGGATTGAAACAATCAGGAAGGATGTGGTTCAATCGTCTGAGTGAATATTTGTTAAAGAAAGGGTACAAAAATGACCCGATTTGTCCATGCATTTTTATTAAACGGTCGGGGTCTGAATTTGTAATAATAGCTGTGTATGTTGATGATTTGAACATCATTGGCACTAGTAAAGAGATTTTAGAAACTGTTGAGTGTCTGAAAAAAGAATTTGAAATGAAAGATCTCGGCAAGACAAAATTTTGTCTTGGCCTACAGATTGAGAATTTGTCAAATTGAATACTTGTTCATCAATCAACGTACACAGAAAAGATACTAAAGCGTTTTTACATGGATAACTCACATCTATTGAGTACTCCAATGGTGGTAAGATCGCTTGACATCAATACAGATCCATTTCGACCTCAAGAGAATGATGAAGAGCTTCTTGGTGATGAAACTCCTTATCTTAGTGCGATCGGGGCACTAATGTACCTTGCTAACAATACTTGACCAGATATCTGTTTTGCAGTAAGTCTACTGGCAAGATTCAGTTCCTCCCCAACAAAAAGACATTGGAATGGTGTTAAACACATACTTCGATATCTTCGAGGGACCATGGACTTGGGTTTATTCTATTCCAATGAATCCAAATCAGAACTGATTGGTTAGGCAGATGCAGGGTATTTATCAGATCCGCATAAAGCTCGATCACAAACAGGCTATTTGTTTACATGTGGAGACACGGCAATATCTTGGTGATCAATGAAGCAAACATTGGTAGCCACTTCTTCAAATCATGCAGAAATAATAGCCATCCATTAAGCAAGTCGAGAGTGCGTCTGGTTGAGATCAATGACCCATCATATTCAGGAAATGTGTGGTTTTTCTTTGAAAAAGAATATACCAACCACAATGTACGAAGATAATGCTGCATGTATAGCTCAATTGAAAGGAGGATACATCAAAGGAGACCGGACAAAGCATATCTCACCAAAGTTCTTTTTCACGCATGATCTTCAACAAAATGGTGAGATAGAAGTTCAACATATTCGTTCAAGTGATAATCTTGCTGATTTATTCACTAAGGCATTGCCAACATCAACGTTTGAGAAGTTGAGATACAAGATTGGAATGCGCCGTCTCCGAGATATCAAGTAAAGTTTTCATCAGGGAGAGCGAAATACGCGTTGTACTCTTTTCCTTAACTATGGTTTTGTCCCAAGTTGGGTTTTCCTGGTAAGGTTTTTAACGAGGCAACATTCAAAGCGTATTATGAGATATGTGTACTCTTTTTCTTTCACTAGGCTTTTTCCCACTGGGTTTTTCCTTGTAAGGTTTTAACGAGGCACATAATCTATGGATATCCAAGGGGGAGTGTTGTAAATCCATTGTTTATGTGGATGATCCATTAGAGTTATCCAACAATTAATTGGATTCATGTATTAATGTTTCCAATGTGATAAGATATCAAGGTGATATGAACCTTGATGATAACTATGTAAGATTTCAAGGTGACCTTTGACTATGATATCTCAACACTATAAATAGAGATATCATTCACCATTGTATGACATACTTGAATAAGAAAATTCTCTCCTCTATCTTATACTTCTTGTCTTTTTCTTCTTATATTCTGAGCTTTCTTTACAACAAAAATAACTATTTTTTCCAACATCAGTGTGAGAACTGAGAGGGCAACAATTCTCTTTCCCCCAAAGAAAAATTTTTCTAACGTATTAGGTTATATGTTATTGTTATCGTCGTATAAAACGATAAAGACATTACTAGTATTTTTCTTAGTTAGAACATGCAATTATTCAAACATGTATAATTTAGTAGTTAAGACTTTTTTACAACATCCATCTCAACGTCACAAAATAACGTTGTTCCTAAAAGAATTAGAATTTTTATATTTTAATTTGTTTGTTTAATTTTAATTTGTCATAAAATTTATAATATAAAAAACGATTTATGAATTTCATAATAATCTTAGCTAAAGACAAATATTTTTTAGTTTTGTAATTTTAATATGTTAGGTAAAAAGTTAAAATTAATTAATTATTAAAGATGAAAAATAAATAAATTTTAAATAAATTTTAAAAAATATAATAAATAAATTAAAACGAAATTTGAGTAATAAGTTCGTGAAGAATGAAACAAAATCCTACTGTTTGAGGGTTTTCATTGTTCCCCTCCTTTGTTTTCTAGCTTTATAAAAAAAGTATATGCCAACGCCACAAAATATAATATGCATACGTGCCACATTTAATCATCACAAGTTTTGGAATAAATTTGTCAAAATGTCTTTTTCAAAAAATCCTACAACAAATTTGCTGATGACATGTTTGAGAGACGTACTTCCAACACGATCTGAGAAAAAAAAAATCCGTATATCTATCTTTTTTATTTTATATTTGATAATAATTTCGAATTTCGATTAATTTAAATTAATATCAAAAAAAAATTAAAGCACTTTTCATAAGCAAATATAATTGTTAAGCTTAATTAACGAGTTAAAGATTATATTTATCTTTTCAAATACTAATCTTTTAATAATTTCTTTCTATCTAGATATTCGTCCTTCTTATCTTATTATTGTACTTCCAAATAAAATGACCAAGTTTTTCAAACTTTGGAAAAATGATTTTCCTGTTGTTAGACTATTTATTACAGAACTCTTAAAACTTAGAAAGTGATTGATGAGTAATGTTATGTTTTACATATTTCTATAATTATTTATGTTCGTAAGCAAAGGAAAACAGAAATGGTTAATCTCAATAATCAGGTAGATATAAGAATGGTTTAAACTTTTAATTTATTGATTGATGATAGAATTGCTCAAACTATTTGAATAAATTTTGCTAGTGAATAAAATTATCTTAATCGAATTGCTCAACTATTTAAATAAACTTTGTTGGCTCGTAAAAAAATATTAGAATAATGAAATTGAAGTTAATTTGGCACAACATAGTCCTAACACCTTATACATTTTTAATTACAATTTCATCTTCTAATATAGAAAATAAAATATTGGAAAAGTCTTGACATTGATTAGTCTTTTTCTCCTTTGGATTTTATCAGTTTTTGGAGAGTCAAAAACAAAACTTGTTCTAATTGATGATTGATTAAAACCTTATCTGTGTTGTAAAATAATTGTAGTGTCATGTGGAATATGACATCACTAATGACCTTGTATGCATTAATATAGTGGCTATGAGTGTTGTAAAATAGTGTCATGTGGAATATGACATCACTAATGACCTTGTATGCATTAATATATGGCTATAAATAGCCAATATATGAAACATATAAACACACACTTTGAAAGAATATATCTTCTAAAATTTTCTTTCTTTTAGAATTTAAGTAAGTTCTTTTATAACAAGAATTTTAGTAAGTTCTTTTATAACACGTTATCAGCACGAGTCTCTGCCAGTTCAAGTAAAGATTTTAAAAGCCTCGGAGGTATAAATTTTCTTTTCTTAATAATGTCTAATCTCTCTAAACTTGAATTTCGTGCTCTAGACATATCGGGAAAAAGCTATCTATCATGGGTACTCGATGCGGAAATTCATCTAAATGCGATGGATCTAGCAGACACCATCCAAGAAAATAATCAAGCATCGAATCAAAACCGTGCCAAGGCGATGATATTTCTCCGTCATCACCTTGATGAAGGTTTGAAAATGGAATATCTCACTGTTAAGGATCCTCTGGTATTGTGGAACAATTTAAAAGATAGATATGACCACCTGAAGTTGGTCGTCCTTCCACGGGCACGTTATGACTGGATCCACTTGAGACTTCAAGATTTTAAATCTATCAGCGAGTATAATTCTTCCATGTTTAAAATTATCTCACAATTAAAATTATGTGGAGAAAATATCACTGACCATGATATGTTGGAGAAAACATTTTCCACTTTTCCTGCCTCAAGTATGCTTCTGCAGCAGCAATACCGAGAAATGGGATTTAAAAAATATTCCGAATTAATTTCACATCTTCTTGTTGCTGAACAACATAATGATTTACTGATGAAAAACCATGAAAGTCGACCTACTGGCTCTATGCCATTTCCTGAAGTAAATACGGTAAATTTTCACCAATCTAGGCGTGAAAAAGGTCGTGGCCCCAGTCGTGGCCGTGGTCGTGGTCGAGGAAGAAATTCCAATCATGGTTATCGTCTTGCACTAAATAATAACCTTCAACACCAGCAGTGTAAAAAGAAGAATGAAAAACATGATGTAGTGCAGAAGAAAAATTCTGACAACAAATGTTATCGATGTGGAGGAAAAGGACATTGGTCACGTACCTGTCGTACGCCAAGGCACCTAGTTGTGCTATATCAAGCTTCCCTGAAGGAGGTGAAAAATAACGCTGAAGCCAACTTTATCTCGGAAGATACTGTTGAACCCATGCATCTAGATGTAGCGGATTTCTTTGAGAATCCTGAAGGAAAGATAGATCACCTGATAGGTGATGGATCTATGATAATGTAAATATGTTTCATTTTCGTCGTTTCTATGAACTAGTATGAATGTGTTTTCCTAGACTTATAAAATAACTAAAAAGTTATGTAATGTTTTTGTTTAGTAATAATAATATAATGTTTATTTCGTTTACATCTTTTATCTTGAAGAATATATGGATACCTCAATGATCAATCATGAAGATATTTGTGTAATTGATAGTGGAACAACGCACGCCATATTCAAAGATGAGAAATACTTCTCCTACTTGCTTAGAAGAAAAGCAAATGTTACTACAATTTCTGGTAGTTCAAACTTAATAGAAGGCTCCGGAAGAGCTACTATATTTCTGCCTAAGGGGACAAAACTCGTCATAGAAGATGCTTTGTTCTCTTCTAAATCCCCAAGAAACCTGTTAAGTTTTAAAGATATTCGCCGAAATGGATATCATGTTGAGACAATAAATGAAATGAATGTTGAATACCTTGGTATTACCAAGATTGTCTCAGACCAGAAATATATGTTGGAGAAATTATCAACTTTATCTTCTGGCCTATATTATGCAAAAATAAGTACGATTGAAGCACACTCTATCGTAAACCAGAAGTTTACTGACTTAAAGACTTTTGTGCTTTGGCATGACCGAATAGGTCATCCTGGATCAATAATGATGAGACGAATCATTGAAAACTCAAATGGACATCCATTAAAGAACCTGAAGATTCTTACAAATGATGAGTTTTCATGTGCTGCTTGTTGCCAAGGCAAATTGATTATTAGGCCATCACCAATGAAGGTTAACATTGAATCCCCTCAATTTTTAGAACGAATACATGGGGATATTTGTGGACCTATTCACCCATCTAGTGGGTCGTTTAGATATTTTATGGTCCTAATAGACGCATCTTCAAGATGGTCTCATGTGTGCCTCTTATCATCTCGCAACCTGGCATTTGCAAAATTATTGGCACAAATAATACGATTAAGAGCGCAATTTCCAGATTATCCCATTAAGACAATTCGCCTCGATAATGCTGGGGAATTCACATCCCAAGCTTTTGATGCTTATTGTGTATCAGTAGGGATAAAAGTTGAACATCCTGTAGCTCATGTTCATACTCAAAATGGCCTTGCTGAGTCATTTATTAAGCGTTTACAATTGATAGCAAGACCTCTACTTATGAAAAGTGAGTTTCCTACTACTGTTTGGGGTCATGCTATCTTACATGCAGCATCACTTGTTCGTCTTAGACCGACTCATTATAATAAATACTCCCCATCACAATTAGTGTTTGGCCATGAACCAAATATTGCTCATCTTCGAATTTTTGGATGTGCTGTATATGTGCCTGTAGCACCACCTCAGCGCACCAAGATGGGCCCTCAAAGAAGGTTAGGCATATATGTTGGGTTTGATTCACCCTCAATAATTCGCTACCTTGAGCCATTGACGGGAGATTTATTTACTGCAAGATTTGCAGATTGTCGATTTGATGAAACAAATTTTCCGCAATTAGGGGGAGAGAAAAAGAAACTTAAAAGTGAAATTGCATGGAAAGTTTCATCATTATCTCATTTTGATCCACGCTCCCCTGTGTGTGAACAAGAGGTCCAGAAGATCATCCATTTGCAAAACATAGCAAATCAAATGCCAGACGCATTTACTGATTCAAAAAGGATAACAAAATCACATATTCCTGCAGTAAATGTGCCTATCCGAATCGACGTCCCAAAAGGACCATCTACAAGTGTCATAGCTTCTGAATCACAAATACGCCTGAAGCGTGGTAGACCATTGGGTTCAAAAGATAAGAATCCTAGAAAAAGAAGTACAAAAAACGACCCTACAAAAGAATTTCAAAATCTGATTGATCCTGATATTCCTGAAGGGATCAGTGAACCCGAGACTCAAGTAAATGAAGAACTCTCAATAAGTTCTACAAGTGATGAGATAAGTTTAGATCGATCAAAAATCATAGTGGATAATGTTTTCGCATATAATGTTGCACTTAACATTATGAAAGGAAATGAGGATCTTGAACCTCTATCTGTCGAAG
This sequence comes from Solanum chilense, assembly GCA_032847665.1. NCBI lineage: Eukaryota > Viridiplantae > Streptophyta > Magnoliopsida > Solanales > Solanaceae > Solanum > Solanum chilense. Next base: position 45,264,552 of record CM064968.1, on the reverse strand, counting down.
AATGTCGACAAAGATGTGATTGGCCAAAATGGCAAGAAGCAATTCAATCAGAATTAAATTCACTTGCTAAGCGTGAGGTTTTTGGACCAGTAGTCCAAATGCCTAGTGATGTTAAATCAATTGGCTATAAATGGGTCTTTGTACGAAAAAGAAATGAGAGAAATGAGATTGTAAGATACAAGGCACGCCTTGTGGCACAAGGATTCTCTCAACGACCTGGTGTCGACTATGAAGAAACATATTCACCTGTTATGGATGCAATAACTTTTCGATATCTCATCGGCTTAGCTGTACATGAAAATCTTGAAATTCATCAAATGGATGTGGTTACAGCTTACCTTTACGGTTCACTAGATAATAAAATTTATATGAAAGTTCCGGAAGGACTTAAAATGCCTGAAGCATATAAATCTCGGAAAATGTATTCAATCAGATTGCAAAAGTCATTATATGGCTTAAAACAATCAGGGCGCATGTGGTATAATCGCCTTAGTGAGTACTTGATAAAACAAGGTTATATAAACGATGCCATTTGTCCTTGTATATTTATTAAGAAAACAACATTGGGATTTGTTATTCTTGCTGTTTATGTTGATGACATTAATCTCATTGGAACCCCAGAAGAGGTTCAAAAGGCAATTGAATATCTAAAGAAAGAATTTGAGATGAAAGACCTTGGAAAGACAAAAATTTGTCTTGGACTACAAATAGAATATTTAGTAGACGGGGTCTTCATCCATCAATCTGCCTATACTGAGAAAATCTTGAAACGATTTTACATGGACAAAGCACATCCATTAAGTACTCCAATGGTTGTCCGATCACTTGAAGTGAGTAAGGATCCATTCCGACCTCAAGAAGAAAATGAGGAACCTCTTGGTCCAGAAGTACCTTATCTTAGTGCAATTGGGGCACTTATGTATCTTGCTAATGCTACGAGACCCGACATAGCATTTTCTGTTAATTTATTAGCAAGATATAGTTCTTCCCCTACACGACGACATTGGAATGGAGTTAAACATATATTACGATATCTAAGGGGAACTAGTGATATGGGTCTGTTTTATTCTAACAAAAATAGTGCAGATCTTGTTGGTCATGCAGATGCAGGTTATTTATCTGACCCACATAAAGCTCGATCACAAACAGGCTATCTGTTCACATTCGGAGGCACTGCTATATCATGGCGATCGACTAAGCAGTCTATTGTCGCTACTTCTTCAAATCATGCTGAGATAATAGCCATTCATGAAGCAAGTAGAGAATGTGTATGGTTAAGATCAGTAATACATTTTATCAAAGAAAAATGTGGTTTGAAGTGTGACGTCAAGATACCCACAATACTCTTTGAAGACAATGCTGCATGCATAGCTCAATTAAGAGGAGGCTTTATAAAAGGAGATAGAACGAAACACATTTCACCAAAATTGTTCTTCACACATGATCACCAGAAGAATGGTGATATTGATGTGCGACAAATTCGTTCAAGTGATAATCCAGCAGATCTATTTACCAAATCTTTACCAGCCTCAACTCTTGAGAAGATGGTTCACAAAATTGGAATGCGAAAACTTAACCATCTGAATCGTGGTTTTTATCAGGGGGAGTAAAATACGCACTGTACTCTTTTTTCCTTAGTCTAGGTTTTATCCCATTGGGTTTTCCTAGAAAGGTTTTTAATGAGGCAGCAAATAAAGCGTATTATGTATATCTATGTACTTTCTTTTACATAGATATCCAAGGGGGAGTGTTGTAAAATAATTGTAGTGTCATGTGGAATATGACATCACTAATGACCTTGTATGCATTAATATAGTGGCTATGAGTGTTGTAAAATAGTGTCATGTGGAATATGACATCACTAATGACCTTGTATGCATTAATATATGGCTATAAATAGCCAATATATGAAACATATAAACACACACTTTGAAAGAATATATCTTCTAAAATTTTCTTTCTTTTAGAATTTAAGTAAGTTCTTTTATAACAAGAATTTTAGTAAGTTCTTTTATAACAATCTGTAACTTTTAATTTCTCTTTTTGAATTAGTGGAAACCCCACTTCATTTCTAACCATTTAATTTATAAAATAATCTATAATTTCAAGGATCCTATCAATTATTCAATCAATATACAGAAAGTTTTTGTCATATTTGGCCAAGCATTTAAATTTTATTTTTTACCTTCTTCAAATATCTTTACATTCTATTTATTTTACTCATTTTATCTATCATTCAAATTTGTCCGTCCATTTATAAATAGAAATTATATATTTATAACAAAATGGATACAATTATTAGAATAGTCAATGATAGACAACTTAATTTTTTTTTATTTTTTTATCCTACTCAACTCCTAATTATCTATACCTCGCTTCCTAAAAAAAATAAATATATTTTTAATTAAAAAAATAATTAAAATTTTATATTATTTAGCCCACACCTACCAGGCATCAGCCCCTCTCCCTCTCCCCTTCCCTCCCCCCTCCCAAAAAAAAATAATTACTTTTTCTTACCCTAGAGAACTCCTATGAATTAAGCATAAAATAAAATAATAAAAATGCTCTCTCTCTAATAGTTTAAGCTTTTAATAGCGATGCAACACAATATTAAAGCAGACAAAGGTCTTGGAATCAAATCTCATATATTAAAAAAAAAAATTGTATTCTCTATATCAACTTACACTTTTAGGTGAAATAATTACACACTTTAACATTATCAACCTCCTCAAAAAATAATGATGGGATCAGCTCATGATTTGAAAGTGGGTCTCGACTTGAGTGTCAAAGTTGAACTACGGATTAATGGATCATGTTTAAGTTCAGGTGTCGGGGTCAGGTCCTGTATCAAATATTTGGTCTCAATTTGAATGTTGGGACTCGATCGGAAGTCAAAATCATGTCTTAGGTCAAATCTAGAGCCCTCATTATGGGCTAGGCCAGACTGATTTAACGCGTGATTTAACAAGTCTGAGCTAAATTTTTTTGTGACTCACCTAAAAAAAGTATTTTTTAGCTCGGTCCGATTAACATGCTGATTTGTATGATTTGAAAAATATAAATAAAATTGACCCGTAGGTCAAATAAAAATAATTAAAAATATAATATTAAAAATAATAAGAATCCAAATTTTAAATATGTTCAATATTATTCTTATATGCTCGATGAAGATGATGTTTTGGTGTTGATACGGCATAAGTTTCATTTAGATATGCCAGAAACTTTACAGAATTCATTTTTTATTTTTTTATGGATGAAATGCTTTGTCATATTTTTGTGTTTTACAGTGATCATTACAAAAGAATTAGATTATTATTTCTATTTAGATGTTTATACATTTTTATCTGAAAATAAACTTAATAAATATTATAAAAATAATTTTATTTGTGAATTTGATTAACAAGTAGTAACATTAACATCATGTATTATTATTTTGTCAAATTTATGATAATATATCATTTATAATTTAATTTAAAATTATAAAAAAGTATAATTTTTAAAAAAATGGGTTAGCCAGATACAATTCGCGACCCACGTACTTGTGGGTTGGGCTTACCGTTTTCTGGTCCACAAAAAAATAGATCAGTCTGACTTGGCATGTCAAATTTAAGAGTCAGTGTGGTTTAATCTGGGTGGGGCGGGCTAACCCGTATTGACAACTCTCACTTAGATCTATTCTCGAATTTTGAATGTGTTGTCGGAGTTGTGTCCTAGTTCGCGTGTCAGGATCATGTCCTAGAACGATTATCGAGGTTGATTTCTGAGCAAATTATTTTCTACTCTCTAATAAAAAAGACATTTAATTAAAAATATTTTCATTCACAAACTAAATGCTGAAAAACATTTTCTATTTTTTTTTTTTGAATATTGATACTTCTCTTCATTCACATTATTATGTTCCCTTTGAATACACAGAGAAAAATAGTAGAAAGAAGTCCAGTAGCAAATACACCCTCTTTCAGATCACTGTACCACTGTTACAACACAATCCACTACTTCAACCCATTAAATCACTTTACCAACTTTATTGGCCCTCTTTATTTTCCATATCATTATATTTAATAACCATACCAATTATCCCCATAACTTTGTATTTGTCAGTTAAAGGGTAAATACATAGGCTTCCTTCTCAAAAGGAAATCTAAAATAGTGAAACTCAATCGTATAACGTTTTAATTGTATAGATATCCATATCTTAATAAAAAATTTCCACAGATAAAATAGTAATGAGTGAGAAACGGTGAGAATTAATTATATTTTAGTGGGGAATACTAATAGTAATAGGCCTGTTAGATTAAAAAAAAAGAAGAAGAAATAGTTATGAAAAAGCTGGGAATAAATGAAAGGTTTCCTATACGATATATTTAAATAGGGTAATGGAAAAAACTTTTGACATGAAAATTTGATAAATTTTTCTGATAATTTAGTATTACCCTTAAATAATCATAAAGACAATAATAATGAGATTGTAATTAAATAGAAAACTATGCATGATTTTCCGCAATTGTTATGCACAACTTTATGTGATCTTTTCATTAATTACCCACGTATTAATTTTATTAGTTACTGCAATTTATTTAAGCATATTTAACATAATGAAGAGAGTTGATTGAGTACCCTTTTTTTTTTTTTAAAGTAGAATATAAATGAGAAAAATAGAAAGAAAAGAAAATGATAATGGAGGTCGGAGAGAGTGTCACATTAGTTTATTTATGTTTTCCTTTATATTATATATAAATATAGATAGATAGATCTATATAACTAATTAATATAAAATAATTTTTTTTTCATTTTGTCCCTATTAACATTCTTAATAAATTATTATTAAAAAATCAATTTTAACAAAAAACAAGGGAACGTTTTCGTGAAAATTAATAGTACTATTTTCAACGTGAAACACAATCAGAATAATACTTCTCTAAATTAATATTTTATATTATTAAATTTATAAAATATTATTATTTTATAGAGATATTAATTAATCAATAAATTAATAAATATCAATTTAAAGAATGTTTTTGAAATTTAATGAACATACCTTGTTTTTTCCCATAAAAACAATATAGACTTACTTGCCCATGAGATGAAATTTACGAAAGAAAATAGTGGGATTTTGTAAAGGAAGAAGTATTGAGGTTAAATTAGTAATTATACTTAATCAGGTTGTTAGAATAGTTAGTTAGCTGTCAAATTAATTAGTTAGTTAGTTTTCAGAAAGTTAGCTAGAGTATTTTCTGTTTTAGTTACTATATAAACTCTGCACATTTCTGTTTTCTGTTCTTAATGAAAACAACACACATTTTTAATGCCTCTTCTCTGATCAAGCTCTCATGTTCTCATCCATGGAGGTTTTCGATTATCTTCAACATTAACATGGTATCAGAGCAGGAACGTTTCTGATCTTTCTTGCTTCTTTCTTTTCCGATTTTCGCATCAAATCTTCATATTCCATTCTCTGTAAATCTTCGAATTTTCCTTGTGATAAAAATGGTAAATCCTACTTCTACGAGCACTGGTTTAGCCAGTATTCCTTCATCTGGGATTGATGTAGGGAGTCATTTCTACATTCATCCCTCAGATAATCCTGGAGCAGTACTTGTACTTTCAATGGTACTGGTTTTCATTCATGGCGTCGTGGTGTACTTCGTTCCTTGTCAGTGAAGAACAAGCTAGTGTTCATCAATGGTGAGTGTAAGAGACCAGAGGTGTATCATTCCAATTATCGTCAATGGGTGAGGTGTGATGATATGGTCACTTCCTGGATTCTCAACTCTCTAGATCGAGATATTGTTGATAGTGTTGAATATGTCAATGATGCTCTGGAATTGTGGACAGAACTGGAGGATCGATATGATCAGACAAATGGAGCAAAATTGTATCACACTCAGAAGGAAATAAATGATCTTAATCAAGGTATTCTCGATATCACAACGTATTACACTCGTATGAAGAAACTTTGGGAGGAATTAAACAGTTTATGTGTTTCAAGTCAGTGTAATTGTGTGTGTGTGTGGAGCTAAAGCTAATGTTCAGAAGGCAGAGCAAGACAAGCATTTGATTCAATTTTTTATGGGCTTAAATGTGGTATATACTACGATTATGGGAAGTATTTTGATGATGAATCCCTTACCATATTTGGCACAAGCTTTTGCCTTACTAGTACAAGAGGAAAAGCAACGAGAGTTCAAGCCCAATAATCAATTGTTTACTGAGAGTAGTTAGTTAGTTGCAGTTTCATCAAATTCAGGAGGTAGAAATTTTCAAACAAATTATTCTACCTCCAACACAACACCAAGAGGAAGGCCTTTTTGTGATTTTTGTAGAAGGCCAAGACATTTTAGAGCAAAGTGTTATAAGTTGCATGGCTATCCATCTAGTGACAGAAATAGCTATAATACAAATCAGCATCCAAATGGTTATATTCGTGATCAGCATAATCCAAGAAGCACAGTTCAAAACACTTATCCAAATCCAAGGCATAACAATAAGGGAAAAGGTGCATCAGCAAATTCTGTAAGAATATCCTGTGATGGAGATGTTAGTGGGCAGACAAAGGAATCAAGTTCAAATGATCCTCAAGGAAATGAGAACATCAGTATCACCAAGGAGAAATATGATCAAGTTTCTAACTTGCTGAATTAGTTTCAAGATTGTAACACTATGGTCATTCAAAATGATGGAGTATGTGGAGCTGTGAACTTTGCAGGTTCTTTTGCTTGTTCTTTCTCTCCTGATTATATTAAACTTTCATGTGAATGTTTCAAAACAAGGACTGATCTATGGATTCTAGACTCAGGAGCTTCTCATCGCATGACTTTTAACAAAAATAACCTTGTGAATATAGTAAATCTACCTTGTCCTATGTTAGTCAGATTACCAAATGGATATAGAGTCAAAATCACAATGGTTGGTAATGTACATCTTACACCTAAAATCATTCTGTCTGGAGTATTGTATGCCACTTCTTTCAAATTCAATTTAATCTCCATCAACTCTCTTGTAAACCATCTTAAATGCACTGTCTTTTTTTCTAACACTTCTTGTCTGCTGCAGGCCCCTTCACTGAAGAGGCCTCTGTAGATTGGTAAGATGCATGATGGTCTTTACTTCCTTTGCTCAGATTGCTTACAAAAGAACTCACATGATCAACAACAATACCATTCTTCTTCTCTTTTCTTTTTATCCAGTAATAAAGTACAATGTACATCTCTTTTATGTAACTCTCATTCAAATGCAATAAACTATTTTCTTGTTGGTAATAAAGATAATATTGCTGACAATTCTTTCAGTTCTAATTCCTTTCCTAATGATAGTATGGATTTGTTATGGTTTTATAGACTTGGACATGTACCTTTTGTGAAGATGAAAAATTTATCTTCTATACTAGTAAACTTCTCATCAAAACAACCCTTCTTCTGTCCTATATGTCCTATGGCAAGACAGTCCAGATTACCTTTTCCACCAAAAACTCACACTACTACTGGTATTTTTTGAACTACTACATGTTGATATTTGGGGTCCCTATCAAACACCAACTCATGACAACTTTAAATACTTCATTACCTTAGTAGATGACTTTAGTAAATCTACTTGGACGCATCTTCTAAGTAGTAAAAGCAATGCTTTCCATATTCTTAAAGCTTTTGTACTCATGGTTGAGAACCAGTTCAACACCACTATTAAAACCATCTATTCAGATAATGGATTGGAATTCACTAGCAATGAAACCACTATGTTTTTCCAAGACAAAGGAATCATTCATCATAAATCTTGTCCTTATACTCCTCAACAAAATGGAGTGGTAGAAAGAAAGCACAAATATATTCTTGAAACAGCAAGGGCTCTTCTTTTCCAGTCTAAACTCCCAGTAAGATATTGGGGTGAATGCATACTTACTTCCACATATCTTATAAATAGATTACCTTCTTCTTCTCTCCACAATAAAACTCCTTATGAGATTTTATATAAACATAAACCTCCATACTCACACTTAAAGAGCTTTGGATGTTTATGTTATCCTACTATTCCAAAAGCTCACAGAACTAAATTTGACCCCAAAACCATACCACATGTGTTTATTGGATATCCTTATGCTACAAAGGGTTACAAAGTCTTGAACTTATCCACTCAGAAAGTCCATGTCTCAAGGGATGTGATTTTTCATGAAACTATCTGTCCTTTTGTCATGTCTAAAGATCCTACTCATTTTCCAAGATTTCCTTTTCATTGTGTGTCTCTACATGACTATCCAATATCACATAATGATCAAAATCATTTCAGTAATAATATTGTTCATACTGAAGCACCCACTGAAATTCCCACTGATATATCACCTACTACCACCACATCACCTACTTATAACACACCTGTAAATTCACTCTCCATACCACATCTTAGGAGATCCCAAAGACTACATAAGACACCTGCATATTTGTCTGACTATGTTCACAATGTACCATCCCCAACTGTTTCAAATTCACAACCACCATTTTCATCCCTGAGTGCTCTTTTTACTCTTAAACATCATGTATCTCCTGATGTCTTTAATTTTGATAGTCAGTCTTTTGTAATGAATGTTTCTCATGACTGTGAACCTAACTCATATGAGGAAGCATCTATGGATCCTTATCCCAAAGACTACATAAGACACCTGCATATTTGTCTGACTATGTTCACAATGTACCATCCCCAACTGTTTCAAATTCACAACCACCATTTTCATCCCTAAGTGCTCTTTTTACTCTTAAACATCATGTATCTCCTGATGTCTTTAATTTTGATAGTCAGTCTTTTGTAATGAATGTTTCTCATGACTGTGAACCTAACTCATATGAGGAAGCATCTATGGATCCTTCATGGCAAAAGGCTATGACACAAGAGTTTCTTGCCCTGCATGACAACAATACTTGGACTCTCACAAATCTACCAAAGGATAAAAAGCCTATTGGTTGTAGGTGGGTTTATAAAGTCAAACACAAGGCTGATGGAAGTATAGAAAGGTATAAAGCAAGGCTTGTAGTAAAGGGATGTACTCAACATCATGGCATAGATTATACAGAAACCTTCTCACCTGTTGTCAAGATGACCACTGTGAGAACACTCATTGCTATTGCTGCAAACAAACAGTGGAACATACATCAGCTTGATGTTAACAATGCTTTTCTACATGGAGATTTACATGAGGAAGTATACATGGACATACCACCAGGTTTGATCAGTCCTCACAAAAATTTGGTTTGCAAGCTCAACAAATCATTATATGCTCTAAAGCAGGCTAGTAGGCAGTGGTATGAAAAGTTGACTGAAGCACTTCACACAAGAGGATATGTTCATTCCCTTAATGATTATTCACTGTTCTACAGGAAAAGAGGTGCATTTAATATCTTTCTAGGTGTTTATGTGGATGACATTTTACTCACAGGGACAGACACTGCTGAAATTGATGAGCTCAAAAGGTTCCTTGACAATCAGTTTATGATCAAAGATCTTGGCAAACAACAGGCCTAGAAGTTTTGTACAAAGATGATCGGATCTTGATTTCTCAGAGAAAGTTTGTGTTAGATCTTCTCAAAGAGTTCAATTGTGATCACATGTCTCCTTTATCTTCTCCACTGGATCCAAACATCAAGTTAAGATCCCATGAAGGGAAAGTTCTGAATGATCCTACTTATTATAGAAAACTAATTGGCAAGTTGAATTTTCTTACACATACTAGGCTTGATCTTGCTTATGGTGTACAACTTCTCAGTCAATACATGCAAGACCCTAGAGAACCTCATCTACATGCTGCTTTTCATATGTTAAGATACCTCAAGAAAGATCCTACTCTAGGTGTTTTCATGTCATCTGCTGCAAACTTTGAGGTACAAGCTTATTGTGATTCTGATTGGGCAGCCTGTCCTGATTCAAGGAAATCTGTTAGTGGCTATATTGTATTGGTAGGAGACAGTCCTATCAGCTAGAAGTCCAAGAAACAAGAAACAATTTCACTTTCTTCAGCTGAAGCAGAGTACAGATCCTTGAGAATGGTAGTAGGTGAATAGACTTGGCTGCAAAGATTGTTTGAAGATCTGAATGTATCTCAGACTGAACCATTTCCTGTGTTTTGTGATAGCCAAGCAACCATACATATTGCTAAGAACCCTGTATTTCATGAACGTACGAAGCATATAGAAGTGGACTGCCATTTTGTGAGATCAAAACTCCAAGAAGAGCTTATTACACTACATCATATTGATACTACTGATCAGTTAGCAGATGTTCTTATCAAAGCACTTACTGGGATCAAACACTCTACACTTCTAGACAAATTGGTTTCGATCACCTCTGCTCCAATTTGAGGGGGGTATTGAGGTTAAATTAGTAATTATACTTAATCAGGTTGTTAGAATAGTTAGTTAGCTGTCAAATTAATTAGTTAGTTAGTTTTCAGAAAGTTAGTTAGAGTAATTTCTGTTTTAGTTACTATATAAACTCTGCACATTTCTGTTTTCTGTTCTTAATGAAAACAGCACACATTTTCAATGCCTCTTCTCTGATCAAGCTCTCATGTTCTCATCCATGGAGGTTTTCGATTATCTTCAACATTAACAAGAAGAATGGAAGAATATACAAGCAAAAGATTGGATGCAAGAGAGTGAATATAGTATTGCAGGGGATATAAACAAATACTTTCTTGGATAGTGTTTCTTATTTGAAAGGAAAAATTTATTGAGGGGTGTAATTTTTGAAACGATGTAGAAATTTAAGACTTTTTCTTAGTGATTTAATTTTAGAGGACATTTTGAGTAAAAAAAATATGTTATATAGTAACATCATTATCAATCTCCTTATATTACGAACTTTTACTCCTAAAAAGTAAGATCGTATTATATCGTGCCAAAAAGTGTTTAGTGTCAAATATATTTATTTATACTTTCACTACTTTCTTTACTTGCTATCTGATCAGTTGTTGCAAAGGTCACTTCCCGATATTGGCAAGACCATCACATGTTTTTTAGCCAAAGGAATTCAAAGTAGTAATTGATTATTAAGTACTATACTCTTATGTTTTTTTCCCTTTAGATAGTTGTAATGATTGAAAAATTATTAATTGGAACATTTGGTGTGAGCGATAAAAATAAATAGTAATGAGATAAAAAATAGTTATGGAATAACTTTTTTGTATTTTATTTGATTGTCATTTTTTGAAATAACTTATCCACCATGTATATAAATGATAGAACAAGTTATTTCAGGATAGCTAACCATATGTTAACTAATTCTGGGATAACTTGTTTCCAACAAAGGATTACGATAGATTGTTAAATACTCTTTTATCTTAATATTATGGTAGAATGTTAATTGATCTTTTAGGACTAATTGATCTTTTTATCAATGATCTCTAGAAATTGGTAAATTTTTTATTTTTATGTTTGGAAACTTATCTCAAACACCTTTAGAGAGGTTGTTTATCTAAAACATCGTTACTTTGGTTAACAGTAAAATTTATATACAAAAATAATTAAAGGAAAATGAATTAAGATTGATCATTTTCATTCCCTTTCAGCCAAAACACCAAAGTAGGGGTTGAGTACATGCGTGAAGACAAAAGGGATAGAAAAATTAATGTGAGGAGGTCAAAAGTTAATGAGACTTTTTCTGAATCCTTTCTCTTCCTTTAAGATGACATTTTCATAGGCCAAAAAAGTGTATATGTTGTATCATTGTATCACTACTTGGGGCCACACTAGGAATCATCCTTCCAAATTTCCTAAGGTTTGAAGAAGCCTCTCACCAGTTCTGACTTAGAGCTCATTTGGATTGATTTAAAAACTTACTATTCTACTTTTAAGTCAAAATTAAAATTCAAATGACTTTTAAATCAAAAATTAAAAAGTAAAAGAAAAATCTACTTTTGACTAGCCCTATTATCACATGCGATTTCCCCCCTAGGGAGGTCACGTGGGAGATAACTTTTGTGTAATGTGACCTGTACTGATGCTGTCAATTAATTGCCTAACTAGTTAGCATACATTTATTTGTGTGATGTGAATTAAGTAGATAAGAAAAAACAAGAAAGGCTTTGGATTGAAAACTCTCAAACCCAACCCATTAGGACAACATTCTAATGTCCAAATCAAAAATTAGGTTGTCTTATGATTTAGAATTGATGGCCCATTAGGCCGGCCAGGCTATGTACTATACCTATAGACCATAGTATAGGCTTTTAGGGTCAATAAAAGTTGGGAACGGGTCTTTTTTTTTTGGGAAAAATTGTATATAATAGCAAACTAATAACCTATAATAAATAGAGTAGTTAGTATTTGATTTAATTGTGCTCCATAGCAAACGTTAGCCAAAGTTTGTCAAGCGCCTCTCTCCCAAAAATCTCGCTCGCCACTCTCCCTCTGCTCGCCTCTCTCGCTTTATACACAGAAGTGTATAAATTATGTTTTTGTTTTGTATAAAGCGAGAGAAAATTGTATATACACATGCAAAAACATATATCTTCGTGTTATACACTTAATTATACAATTTACAAACATTTTACTTCAATTCAATTGTAGACAAATGCAAATTTTATACAAATATTGCAGAGAAAAAGACCAACGAACTATACAATTGCGAATTATACAATTGCAGTGAAATACAATTTTCTCTAGCTTTATACAACAAAAGTGTATATATTGTGTTTCTATTTTTGTATAAAGCCAGAGAAAAACAAATATCTTTTTGCTATACACTTATAATTATGCAATATACATACATTTTAATTCGATTCAATTGTATGCAAAGCAAATTTTATAAAAATATTGCAACGAAATAGGCAACGAATTATACAATTGCAGCGAAATAGGATAGCGAATTATACAATTGCAGCGAAATAGACCAGCGAATTATACAATTTAGGCCAGCAAATTATACAATTGTATATGTACAACGAATTATATAGTTTTATGTTTGATATGGAGCGCAATTATGCAAATTTTGCTATCGCATACAAATATGAATTTTTTATTTGCTATATGTGACAGTTGCCCCTTTTATTTTTGGGGGGGGGGGCACTTTGGTATACGATTGTGGGTATGATTCTATCATTATACGACTTACGATAATTTAATTTTTTAAAAAATTATCATTTTAATTACTCATAAAAATCACTTTTTTCCTTCTCTCCTAACATACAGATACATCACTCCAGCTTTATTAGATACTCTCTCCATTTTAAAAAGAATGTCTTTATTTACTTTTTAGTCCGTTTAAAAAAGAATGACTTTATTCTTTTTTTGGAAATACTTTAATTTTAAGTTATCACATTACATGTTTAAGATCACAAGATTAAAGAATATTTTGGTACATTTGACATAACTTTAATTTAGAATCACAAAATTAAAAAATATTCTTTCTTTTCATAAATTTCGTTTACAAATCAAACTAAACCATTCTTTTTTAAACGAACAGAGTACATTATAACTTTGTTTGTATAATATATCGGATAAAAATATTATTTTGGAATCATAACTCAATTATTTCAAACCTAAATCAATATGAATCTGGTTAATAGTTATGTATTTGATATATAGCTTATATATCGTTTGTTGTGTATCGGGTAAAGGAGCAATTTATCCGCGAGTTTTAAAAAATCTGAAAGAAAACTAATTGTTCGGCGTGTGATTGGCTTGTTTATTGAAATTCTGTAATTTCTATGCGGCAATTACATAACTATTTTTTTCGTTTTTATCTTGAGAGTAAGTCTTGACAATAGTGAATTTCTTTAAAAACACACAAATAAAATGTGATTTTGAAATAATTTTGGATTCTTCTACACTTTATGTTTAAATGTTTTTTTTCTGATTATAAGAAGTAGGAATTGTTTTGTTGAATTATTGCCGTGAACACTGAATACATATAACAAACAGGGATGACAATCAAGAGTTGTGGATGCGGATTATTCGAATTTCACTCAAGTTTCTATTATATTTACTAAAACAAATTGTTACCAAACTGTATTTACTAAAACAATTTGTTAAAACTATTTTGTGCCTTAAAGTTTTATTAAAAAAAATTGTAAAAACAGCTAATCTAAAATAAATGTTTACATATTTGAGTCATCCTTAATTGCAATTACATATTTGTTGTATGTTTCCATAACCTAACTTTTCATAATGTGCATCCCAATTTTTCTTCACTTGCAAATATTGTATATTGCAAGTCATAAAGGTTCACAATGAGTTGTTGTGGCATATTTTAGTCTAATACGAAGCCAGGTAGGGTGTTGAGGAGCTCGTAAAGGGACACTACTACTTGGTGAAAATCCTGATTCCGTCGGGTGGTTTACCAAAGAAAAGACGATAACTAATTATGACAATTATTTGATAGTGCTAATGAGAGTTTGTCACACAGAAAAATAACATAGTATTGAAATGCAGAATTAGCAGCAGAATACATATGAACCTCATTTATTGAACTAGTACTAAGTAGTTGTGATAATTAAGTAAACCAGCCGAGCCTGAAAGGTCAAAGCTTGTTGAGGATTATCTGAGCACCATACTGAGGCTTCATAACGAGTATTGCCTGAGGGGCATGAACATAGGAAGGAGAGAGCTTAAACCAAAACCTCTGCAGAATTTGAGATAAAACGAGCTTTGCTTCAGCCATGCCAAAGTTATTACCAATGCACATTCGAGGACCCCAACCGAAGGGGAAATACAATGGCTCTTTTGCAGCTTTGGATACCCCTTCTGAGAACCTATTTGGATTGAAAATCAATGCATCGTCTCCCCATACTTGGGGATCGCGATGTGCTATATATATAGGCACAAATACTTGTACTCCTGCAGGAATTGTCATTTCTCCCAATTTAGTGTCCTTTGAGGTGCTTCGCATAAGGGTGAGTGCTGGATATAATCTCAACACCTCTTGGAAGATCGTGTTCATCTAGTATATAATAAGCAACACAAATATTAATGACATGTTTATAGTATCAACAAGATGGAGTGGAGACAGAGAGTAATTGCTTACTATTTTTAATTGATTCAAGTCCTCAAACTTTGGTTTGTTTTTTCCAAGTACTTGAAATACTTCATTTCTAGCTTTGTCTTGCCACTCAGGGTGCATACTCAAGGCTACCAATGTCCAGGAGAGCAAAGCTGTGGTTGTGTCTTGTCCTGCAAGATAGAATTCCTTACATTCTTCAATTATTTCCGTGGTTGATAGTCCTCCTTTTATGAGTAATCCTAATATATCATCACTTTCTGAGACTCCTCTTCGCATAGCGTCTTCTTTCTTCTCTATGATTCCTTTGATCAATGATAACACTTTTTTGTAGATGTATCTTGCTCTTCTGTTTGATTCTGTTGGAAAGAATCTGGGGGTTCGTATATGTAGTTAGAATCATATAGCGCAATGGATAGTATACATATATACTTACTACTCACTCACCTTAGTAAGGGAAAGAAGAGAGTAAATGGAGAAGCCAAAATAAGATCGCACTGCTCTTTTTGAAGTATGAAAATAGTCCTTCCTTCTTCAATATTGCTACCAAAAGCAGCTCTTGATATAACATCTCCACCTACATTTAGAAATTCATCTGCTACATCCAATTCACAACTTCCACTTTTGCTAACCAATTCCTCCCATCTATTTATCATTTCATCACAACACTCACAAAATGCTGGGTACAACCTCTGTCAGTAGTCACACACAAAAAAACTCATAAATAAATAAATAAATAGAAAGTTCAAATTGTCAAAATAAGTATAATTAATACCTTAATCTTCTCTATATGAAAAGCAGGGTTTAGTATCTTTCTATGGTGATCCCATTTTTGACCATTGTAACTAGCAAGTCCAGTAACAAACATATCAATGAAGGCATTGGCTTGAGGCTTTTGAAATTCATTATGTCTGTTCACCACTTCTTTTATTAGCTTTGGATCTGTTACTGTAATCCGAGGGGTTGGTCCAGCCCACATCACAAATAATCTCTCTGCAACCATCACAATACATAATTAGTACAAACAAAAACATATTTATATATGGAATTAAATGAATGTCAAAAAATCACTCTAACTTACCGTAAGTTTTAGAAAGATGAAGAATAAAAGGATTCACCCAAGGAACAATATCATGATTTACTAATGGTTTTTTCTTTGCTTCTCTAGACATTCTCGTCATCTCTTTCAGATTTCCAAACAGAAATTGGTAGGGCTGACCATGAATACCTTCCTTCTTAAGCTTCTTTTCGATCATCTTTGGCCACCACCATAATGTATAAAACGATTTTACAAAAAATACGGCTATCAAAATGCCAATCGTTGCACCAATTACTGTTCCAATTGCCATTAGATAGATAATTTCTATCAAGTGAAGTGATGAATAGCGAGAGTATTATAAGAGCAGAGCAAAGGTTTATTGGACTAAAATTTCCTCTTTGCTTTCTAGTCTAAATATATGGCAAAGTGGGTCCATCAACTATCATATTTGGATCTTTGCTAATCAACCGTTCATTATTCTTTCTCCTAAATTCATCTCATTTTATTTTTCTTTTATTCATTTAAAAATGGTAACTACAGAATTCACAGAGTAACTCGCTCTGTCCCTGGTTTAATTTTATTTTTTATTTTTCAATTTAATTGCAAGTGAAAATCTTTGAAAAAGACAGAACATCTCTAATGAAAAATTGATTTCAAATTTTATATATAAATAGAATAAATTCACTGGATGAATAAATATTATTTTTTTAATAAATACATTGAATAAAATAGACTAAATAAAAAGTATTAGGTAAAAAGATAAAAATAAATATACATATATAATAAAATAAATGCGTATGACAATGTCATTTATTGATGCTAATATCTAGAAATAGAAGTAACATGCAAATGGACACGTCATTTTCTCTATCTAAAGGGCCTATTTTTTAATTTTCTTTTTATGATTCAAATTTAAAAGAGTTGGCCATTGAAGTGCGCGTCATAGAAATACAAGTAATTTATTTATTTTATTTTCTTAGAAATAAAATTAAGTCATAAATTATATATAATTTTTATTTTTATTTTTATTAATTATTATCAAATATATAATTGAAATAATTAAATATTAATTAATAATTAATTTTAATACAAATTATCAAAGGATAAAATTAGAAGAACATTTTTAAAATAATAAAAAAATTAAAAAATTGAATTAATTTGAAAATAAAAAATATCTCCCTAATTTATTAAATTGAAACGGTGGAAATATAATAAGTGCTTATAAAATTGAGTATGAATAATTTCTTTTATAAGAAGTGTTTTGTCTCGGAATGAAGCTTTATCGTACAAGTTTAAAATAATCGAACCTCACGTAAATGAAGAATTAAAAAAATAAAATAATTTAATTAATTTAAAAAATAAAAAATATCTCAGTAATTTATTAATTTGAAACGGTGAAAATATAACAAGTACTTTGTAAATTTGAGTATGAATAATTCTTTTATAGGAAGTACTTGAAGCTCTATCGTACAAGTTCAAAGACAATCGAACTTCACGTGAATGAGAAATTATAAAGGATAAAAAAAATGACAATTGGAACTAGGTAGAAATAACTGGGGTTCAAGATGAAGTGTATGACATCACACGTCTCGGAATTTCTATTTTTTATAAAAGAATAAAAATTACCATATTATTAGAAAAATAGTTTCTACTCCCTTCGTATGTGGCAATATTTAATTTGATATAGAGTTTAAAAAAATAATGAAGCTTTAAAATATTTATGAAATTGTCCTTCAAAAAAATAACTCATTTTTCTCTCTCCTCGTAAATGTTTAAAAGAGAAATTATACCTTTAAATATATATCATATAATGAAATGTGACATTTTTTTTTAGACTGACCAAAAAGAAAATTGTGCTACATAAAATTGTGCAAATTATAAATGGCATTGATCCCAACAACCAATTCGCGAGTTAATTCTAACTCCCGACTTGAAATTTGACATTCAATCTAAAACTTGACCCAAACTAACACACAAATAGGGAGAGGATCCTGACGATCGATCCAGAATCTAACTTCGAGATTTGACCCATTACCCGACTCAACTCTCGTTCGAGACCTGATATTCAATCTAAGACCCCACACCAATATTTGATTCGATCCCATAATCGATCCGACATGGGACCTGTCACTCTCGACCTGAGACACGATATTTGAATTGAGACCCTACCCCAACCCCAACCTCGACACTAGAATTGGTCACGACATCGACGATTGATCCAAAATCCAAATCTCGAGATCCATTTTTAGGCCTGATTCTAACACTCGAATCTGACACCATCAATCAATTTATAACATGACACATGACACTCAATACAGAACCCAACTTCAAACTGAGTCTCAACTCGACTTCTGATTCAAGATCCAACTTCAAAATTGGGACTTGACCCTAACTTATAAATTGAGATTTGAATATATTCTTTGTTGGGATGGTAGGGTAAAAATTGGGTAAAAAAATGAATATTTTTAAAAATAAAGAGCCTTTTTGTTTGTGTGTGGCAGTGTGGGGAAGGGGGAGGGAGGTGGTTGGAATGTTGTTTTGGGGTAAGAAAATATCTTTTTTTTCTTGAAAAAGAAATTTTAAATTATTTAACTTCTTTTGGGAGAGTTGAGATGCGGAGTAAAATAAAAAAAATATTGTAATTTAAAGTTGGAAGGAGAAAATATTTTCCTTCATGCCACGTATACTCAATTATTCCTTCTTGTTAATTTCCTAAGGTTAACATAACGTTAAAATAATAGACAATTTTAAAAGGAGTACGGAGCCAAAAGGGTAGAAAATATTAACAAAAATTCCAAAAGGGTATATAAAATTTTATATAAACCAAAACGGTAAAATCGCTCCGCCGGCAGCGATTTACTTCGATGAAAAAGTGAAATCGCTGCCCCAGCAGCGATTTTGCAAAAAGTTTTTTTTTTCCTTACAAATCGCTGCCCGGGCAGCGATTTATAAAAAAATTTTTTTTTTTTTTAAAAAACATAAATCGCTGCCTAGGCAGCGATTTACAAAAAAAAAAAAATTTTTTTTTATGTAAATCGCTGCCTAGGCAGCGATTTACATTTTTTTTTTAAAAAAAAATTGTTTATGTAAATCGCTGCCTAGGCAGCGATTTACCAAAAAAAAAAAAAAAATTTTATATAAATCGCTGCTACAGTAGCAGCGATTTATTAAAAAAATATTTTTTATATAAATCGCTGCTACAGTAGCAGCGATTTATTAAAAAAATATTTTTTTTATAAATCGCTGCTACAGTAGCAGCGATTTATATCAATTTTTTAAATAAATCTCTACTGTAGCAGCGATTTATTTAAAAAAATTTTTTTTATTAAATCGCTGCGATAAGCAATTTTTTAAACTAAAAAAAAATTAAAAATTTTAAAACAGCGATTTTATATATAAAAAAAGATTATAATATTTTTTAAAATTTATGTATATAACTTATAAGAAAATATACATTATTTTAAAAAAATTAAAAATAAGTAAAGTAATAAATATATTTTCTTTCTAAAAAAAGATATTATATTGAA
Organism: Solanum chilense; assembly: GCA_032847665.1. Classification (NCBI taxonomy): domain Eukaryota; kingdom Viridiplantae; phylum Streptophyta; class Magnoliopsida; order Solanales; family Solanaceae; genus Solanum; species Solanum chilense. The sequence goes on along the minus strand of CM064968.1, from coordinate 45,245,010 downwards.
TTTAAATTTAAATAATATTTGAATTTAAATAATTAATTTTTTTAAATAAAAAATTAAAGGAGAAAAATTATTTAATTGAATTCAAGTACATCCCTAATCACACCTATTAATTATAATTTTTTTTTATATATAAAATCGCTGTTTTAAAATTTTTAATTTTTTTTTAGTTTAAAAAATTGCTTATTGCAGCGATTTAATAAAAAAAAAATTAAATAAATCGCTGCTACAGTAGCGATTTATTTAAAAAAATGATATAAATCGCTGCTACTGTAGCAGCGATTTATATAAAAAATATTTTTTTAATAAATCGCTGTTACTGTAGCAGCGATTTATATAAAAAATATTTTTTTAATAAATCGCTGTTACTGTAGCAGCGATTTATATAAAAAAAATTTTTTTTTTGTAAATCGCTGCCTAGGCAGCGATTTACATAAAAAAAAAAATTTTTTTTTTGGTAAATCGCTGCCTAGGCAGCGATTTACATAAACAAAATTTTTTTTTAAAAAAAATGTAAATCGCTGCCTAGGCAGCGATTTACATAAAAAAAAAATTTTTTTTTTTGTAAATCGCTGCCTAGGCAGCGATTTATGTTTTTTTTAAAAAAAAAAATTTTTTTTTATAAATCGCTGCCCGGGCAGCGATTTGTAAGGAAAAAAAAAACTTTTTGCAAAATCGCTGCTGGGGCAGCGATTTCACTTTTTCATCGAAGTAAATCGCTGCCGGCGGAGCGATTTTACCGTTTTGGTTTATATAAAATTTTATATACCCTTTTGGAATTTTTGTTAATATTTTCTACCCTTTTGGCTCCGTACTCATTTTAAAAGGGTCCTTGTGAACACTCTGACATCCATCTCTTAGATGAACAGTATAATTTAATTATATGAACCATTTTTCCAATGGAAATTTTTCATTATATTCACTAGTACTTATTTGGAACCACATGGACTATCAAGAACCAATATGGCTCTTCCAACACATTAAACATTGTAACCACTATGCCAAATGTATTGATTTTGATATTGGAAGCGTGTATATATAAATCATGTACTTCAGAAAACTAGGGTACATTCTGGGACTAACATTTATTTATAAAATTACACACAAAAAAAAGAAAGACAAGAGAGATATGTTAATCAAAGCAGATGATGGAGCCTGGGGAAATATCATTTTGATGCATATTATATTATATTATATATAAGTGAAAAATTAATAAAATTCAACCTTCAATAAACTTTTATTCATTTTCTTAATGATGTACATAGTCAGACTATTCAAATTTTTTACTAATATATTCTTCTATTAATTAGTTTTTTCGTATTTCAAATATTTATATCTCACTGATAGAACGTAATTATAAGAGTCTCACATTGATTCTAACCGCACTACCACTCATAAGCTATTAAGATATATAACAACAGACTTAATTTTATAAAATTCAGTTTTCATAATTATATTTTGAATCAAAAAGGCAATAAAATTTATCAAAATTTTTAAAAGAGCAAATAATTTAAAGTGTAAATCAAAGGGACAATATTTAAATTAAGCTGTAACATCGTTAAAATCATAGTGGCAAGGCTCGTCTCAGAATGAGCCTTCCCTTTTAAAAAGAAAAGTAGTGTTGTCTTTAAAAAAACTTAATTAATATTTCTTCTTCATTATTTAATTAATAATTTATCATTATATTTTCGTGTTTCTTTTTTTTTTCTTTTTCAATTTTCACTATTTATATGTTATTAAAATGTAAGTGATGCGATCAATTTTAATAGTTTTTTTAATATAGCTTGATAATATCAATAACAAAATATATGGACATAAAAAAAATTAAAAAGGACAAAATTTCTAGACATTATATATTATTTTAGAGATTATAATTTGTCTCAATCTGATGGACACATAGGGAGACGTGTGGCCTTATTTTTCTTTGTGGCTTGTTAATCCCTGTAAAATTAAATTTATTATGAAGTGTTTTGATATTTAAAAAATTGTGAATCTTGAACTTTTGCCCATTAAATATATTACAACATACATATTGTTGTGAAGATTGGTTTTCATCGTCATTTTGACTTTGAGACATTTAATCTTTAATAAAATGTAAAATTATTAATACATAATTTAATATACATCAAATATTTCAATAATTATTTAAAAAATATATTAATTACCATCGAAAAATTTAATCTTCTTACAACAAAAGAAGAATATTATTACATGTTATGCTACTAATTCATTTGATTACTATAATTACTAAGAAAATCATTCTCAGGGCATAACACTCTCCGATTTTCAGTCCATATTTTCCTTCTTGATTCTCAATATTATAGATTTGCTCCCTTTCATTGGAAACTCTTTCTCAACAAAAAAATAAAAAAGGTCCTTCCTCTTTTCTTTTTTTTTTCATAGTTAAATAATTCTGGTCCAGAAGTTTTATGTAGGGAATAAGAAGAATGACACATATAGCCTTACTTGTGAGGATTTCTTCCAAATTCAAGCTTGGAGTATATCCCATTATTAGCAATATCTTAAATTTTTTACTTTTATTATATGTGGTAAGATTGTACACGGTTTAAGAAAATAATTCGAGAATAATCATAAAATATTATTTATTTTATGACTTTAAATGTAATTTTTCAGTAGATATATTATACCTCAATCATTAATTTAATATGGACAAAGAAACAAAGTAGAAATCATTTATCTAACAATTGGGTGTGTGGTATGCAGAGGGAGGGGGGGCTAAAACTCTAGAAACGTGAAAAAGGACTTCAAGATCTTATAAAAATTTAAATAGGTAACGGATCCGTTTGGTCCCACCAATACTTAAGGAATAAAAAATGATTTTTAGTCGCCAAGTTATTTTAAGTTTTCTAAGTACTACAAAAAATTGATATTTGGACCAAGTTCTAATAGATGAGAATTTAAAAAATTAATGTTATTCCAAACTTTCTTTTTTTATTTATAAAAGATATTTATTATTTATTAATTTTAATTAATATTTGTTATTATCTTCTTCTAAAAAATTTGATTTCTAATTTGAGTGACAAAACTAAAAAAAAAAGAGAATAGTTTATAATCAGTATTGTTATTTTTTTATTATTGATTATAGTTAATTATATTATAAAGTTATTTTTAACTGGACATAATTATTATAAAATGATAATATAAATTTATGGATAATATAGTAATTTTAAAATTTATGAACATAAATAATAATTTTTGATATAATCAAATATTTTTGAAAAAACTTGAGCATATGTTGTACTTTCGCTGAGAATTTGGCCAAATATTTTTTTATTAAGAATATCTGAAAACTTAAAGGCAAGCGGTAACTTAGTTTTTTAAGTTTACTTGTGAGAAAAATTATTTATTTATTATTTATTCTTTATTTTCTTATTTCATAGATGTAGCCTAATAGGTTGAAATTGTAAAAGAAAAATTTCCTCCACTAATTTTCATTTGTTCACTAAATTAATAAATACCAATTATTTATTCATTAAAAAGAATAGCAGATACTTATCATTTAGTTTATCTGTATTATTAATTATAATTCTCAAACTACTAAATTTATGACTTCCATTAGTCTATATTACATAAATTATTTTTTTTATAGTTCAGAATAAATAAATTATTTAAAATTCAAGAAAATTATTTAAATTTATATATATATATATATATATATATATATATATATATATATATACTTTATTGATTTTTTTTATATTTTAAATAAAAAAAATCATAAATATATCATACCTCAATAATTCATTTAGAGTGTGTTTGGTATGAAGAAAAAATGTTTTCTAATTTTTTCATGTTTGGTTGTAACAAAAGTTTTGGAAAATATTTTCCAAATCAATTAATTTTCCTAAAAAATTAAGGAAAATGACTTCACTTCAAAAATTAAGGAAAACATTTTTCAAAACTCTCCTCCAATTTTAAAATACTTTTTTTTTGGGAAAAACAACAATTTAAAAAAAATCAATTTTAAAATTTTATTTTTTTACCCGATCCCTGACCCCACCAACCCACCAGCGGTCAGCCCCCCTCCTCCCCAAAAAAATAATTTTAATTTTTAAAAATATTTTCAACTTCAAATTTTTATTTTTAAACTCCTTCCCCTCCCCCCCGGCCAGCCGTCCACCCACCTCCAACCCCCAAAAAAGTTAATTTTATTTTTTAAAAATACTATTAAGTTCAAATTATTATTTTTTTCACTCCTACCCTCTTCCCATCACCACCCCAAAATAAAAATTGTTTTTAAAAGATATTTTTAATTTCATAAATTATTTTCTACTCTAATAAAAATAAAAAATGTCTCTCAAAAATATTTTTTATTCATAAATCAAACACTAAAAATCATTTTCGAAAAATATTTTTTATTCACCAACCAAATAAAAAAATAAATTCAAAATCTATTTTTTTTCTAAAAAAAAAAATTCAAATTTTTTTTTTTTTATTTGAAAAATTTTTCCTTTCTAGCAAACTCACCCTTGATGTGACTACTATCATATTTTTTATCTGTGAGTATGTGGTAGGCGGAGGAAGGGGTGCTAGAACTTTAGAAACGTGAAAAGGGAGTTAAAACTATCCTTGGAAAGATGACAAATAATAGAAAACAATAAGAAAAATAGATTTATTTTTTCTGAATGATCATTACTATTGTTATTTTATTTATAAATTAAAATATTACTCACTTATCAATATTTTCCTTTAAATATATCTAACATTCCAAATATTTTTTTCTCTTAATTGACATGTCATATTATTAAGCCTCAGTAGTTCTAACAATAGATTGACTTTATTTATTTAATTAAAATTATTATTTTATTCTTTATTTTTTATAAAATAAATTAAATTTTACGAAGGAATTTGCATGCTGAATCTTTTTCAATATTTGTTTACGTTCAATTTTGATCTTCCAAAAGTATATATTAATCATCAAACTTCTTTAATTATAAACAATTTGAGATACTAACGGGCATAAAATTTCAAAAAAATTCCTAGTTACTTTGTTAATTAGTAAAATTAATTTATAGTTTATATTTTGAGTTAATTAATTCATAAATAAGTTACTTAGTTTATTTTGTTAGCACTAGGAAGTTCATTAAACAATTTATATAAATTTTTCTTATTTAAATTTTGGCCAAATACAACAATTAATTCAATATGGCTACTTTATAAACTTCATCGGCTATATTATTAAAATGGTATATAATAGCAAATTATTAATTTAAATTAAATGTTATAACCATTGTTTGATTTAATTGTACCCCATAGTTTGTGTTCGTATAAAACGAGAGAAATTATATATATACATATATTTTTGTTTTCTTCATTCCCCTCTCTCATATCTCACTCGCAACTCTCTCAAATTTCGCTCGCTCACTCGCCTCTCTCACTTTACACAAAAATTAAAATGTACAAAAAGCGTTGTGTTTGGATAAAGTGAAAGAAAATCATATATATACATATATTTTCGTTCCCTCTCTCCCTTCTCAAAGTTCTCGCTCAGCACTCTCCAGATCTCGCTCACTCGCCTCTCTCACTTTATACAAACACGAATGCATAAATATGTTTGTGTTTGTATAAAGCGAGATAAAATTGTATATACAAATACAAATGCATATATTGTCGTCCACACTTATTATTATACATATACGATCTTTCCCTAACTAGTTTTCTTTTGTTCTTTTCTCTTTCTCGCGTTATACAAAAGCAAATTATATAATTGATCTTTTGTATATGTATACTAAGCACATTATACAACTGCTTTCTTTTGTATATGTATAGCAAAATTATACAATTGTTTTTTTCTTTGGTATATATATAGTGAAATATACATATTTATGTTTGATATGAAATGTAGTTATACAAACTATAGCTATAGAATACAAATATGATTTTTATGGTTGCTATATGTGAAAGTTACTCATCATTAGTTCAATCGACCATTTCTCATTACCAATGTAACCCATTTTTACCCCTTACCTTCATTTAGTTTTGAGACTGAGATTCGGTCGGTCCCATCAATCCCCTTATTTTCTTGGAGAATTTTCGCATATAGCCACTAAAAATAGCCTAGTTACTGTCCATAGCTATAGTTTGATAATGACAATTCGTAGCCTCATGTTATAGGGAGGAGAGAGGCGAGCGAGACTGGGAGAGAAAAGAGCGATACGAGAGGGCAAAAATTCGTAGAGATGTGAATTGTATATGTATATTGGTTAGGTAATTGCATATTATACATATGTATTTGTATATATGGCAAGCGAGATTGAGAGAGAGAGGCGAGCGAGAGAGAAGAAAGTGGGACAGGGGTGAACTGTTTATGTATATTGGTTAGATAATTGTATATTATACATATGCATTTGTATAACAAACGAGTGAGATTGAGAGAGAGAGGAGAGAGGCTTGCGAGATTGAGAGAGGGAGGAGAGAGGCGAGCGAGAGAGGTCAGAGATCGAGAGAGAGGTGAAAGGTGTATGTATATCGATTGAATAATTGTGTATTATACATATGTATTTGTATATTCTGTCGAATTATACACACACATAAGCAGTTAATTATACAAATTTGAAATCAGCCCACATAATTAATGCATAATGTTAGTTGTGATTGGTAATTATAGCAAACTATAGTTATGATGAGTAATTAAGTAGTATAAGTTTGCTTAACCGCATAATTTTCCCTATTTTCTTTTGTTTTCCGCCCAATTTCATCCCAAAGACCTAGTCGACCCACAACCCACCTTTTTCCAAAGGCTTTTCCAAATAGCCCAAACCCAAACCCAAACCCAGAAGAGTTCAACGTTCACAATACAACAGAGAAGAAGAACAACAATTCTAAACACCAACAGACGTAAATTCTAGCAGCAAAGCTAACAACGTCTATGAACGATTCCAACTCCAACTTTCACTGCGAGGCCTTCACAATTATATTTTTTTTTTACTTGAAACCCTTAATAACAATTCTAGGTTCGCTACTGGGTGGGAATATGCAATGCTTACGAACCCAGAGATGAATGTTGTATTCTTCCTCAAATGGCAAGGTCATAGCAGCACCTCTCAAGCTATGTCTCGTCTCTTTTCGGCTTTACTCAAAAATTTACCAACAGCTTTACTCCCGCGTTGCTTGTCTAGTTGTCTTGGCCTTCAAATCCTTTGCGTCCATTGTAAGTTGTCTAAGTTGTTTGAATCAGTTTTGCGGATCAAAGGTTTGAATTCAAATTCAGTTTGCCCTAATTTAGGGTGCATTAGTAATGTGCATGTATTAGTTATGCAAACATTATTTCTTATATATAATTTTGTTTGATGTATTAAAAATACCAAACCTTGCATAATATATTTATAAAAATATCCTTCACACTTTTTTAAAGTTGACATATTTTTAAGGAGACTAAGTAATAACGGACAATAGTCTGAATGAGTTCTAGGGAGGTGGAGAACTTAGGCGTTTGGAAAACTCATGAGCCATTCGTTATTTGAAAAAAAAAAAAAAAACTTTCACATATAACAAATATAAAAGTCATATTTATATGCTATAACTATACTTTGCATAATGCTTTATATAGCAAACATAACCGCTGTATAATCCCTATATGTATACAAAAAACCCGTTGTATAATCCCTATATGTATACAAAGAAATCAGTTGTATGATTCGCTATACATATATAAAAGAAAAGCAGTTGTATATAAAAAATCAATTGTATAATTTGTGTATGTATAAAACGAGAACGAAAGAAAAATAAAAGAAAATTGGGTTGGGGGATATTTTTATTGTATAATTATAAGTGTATAGGACAATATATATGTATTTGCATGTGTATGTATAATTTTCTCTCGCTTTATAAAACACAAACACATTTTGTACATTTGTATTTGTATAAAAGCGAGAGGGAGTGAGTGAGAGAGGGAGAGTGACGAGCGAGAGTTTGAGGGAGAGAGGCGTCGGACAAACAGTTTGCTACAGGGCACAATTAAATCAAAGCGTGGTTATAACATTTACTATGATCTATTAGTTTGCCATTATATACAATTTTCCATATATAAACTTTCACATATAGCTAACATAAAAATCATATTTGTATGTTATAGCCATACTTTGCATAATTACGCTCAATAACAAACATAAATATGTATATTTCGCTATACATATAAAAAAAATAGTTGTATAATTCACTATACATATACAAATAAACGAGTTGTATAATTCGTTACACTTATACAAACAAAACAATTGTATACAAAAGATCAATTGTATAATTTGTGTATGTAAAAAACGACAAAAAGAGAGAAAGACAAAAGAAAATTGGACAGAGAAATATTTGTATTGTATAATTATAAGTGCATAAGACGGAGATATATGTATTTGCATGGCTAAATATAATTTTCCCTCGCTTTATACAAAAACACAATTTTGTTTGTATAAACGACAGAGGCGAGGATGGTGAGCGAGATCTGGGTGAGTGGCGAGCAAGATTTGGGAGAGGGGAAGAGAAGAACAAAAATATATGTATATATACAATTTTTCTCGCTTTATACAAATACAAACACATTTTATGCATTACTGTTTGTATAAAAGCGAGAGAGGGAGAGTGGCAAGCGAGAGATTGAGGGAGAGAGAGATTGAGTAACAGTTTTTTATAGGACACAATTAAATCATAGTATGGATATGACATTAAATTTAAATTGTTAATTTGTCATTATATACAATTCTCTATTTTTGAAACTGTAATATTTTATGAATATGTATATGTGTGTGTTTATAATTATTTAAGATTAATGACTTTATGATAAGTATTAAAAAACTATTTTTCATAATAAAGAAAAATAACATATTCTAAAAAACTATGTGAGACAGGTTCGCGGGACAAGCCTATGTGGGGCGAATTGGTGGAATTCACTTAAATGTACTACTTTGCAATGATATACCGAACTTGCTAAAGCTATTGAACAGTAAAGCGAGCTCCATTTGTCATGCAGGGCAGGATGGTTAATTATAAGTACTAGTACTAGTTCAATAAATGAGGTTAATATGTATTCTGCTGCTAATTCTGCATTTCATTACCATGTTATTTTGTACGTGTGACAGGCTCTGTTCTCTCATTAGCACTATCAAATAATATCTCCCTTCAACTAATAAAAACTTTTTTTTAGACTAACATTTTATATATTTTATATTTCTCTTGTATGTTTTATATATCAAATCAAATGAAGACCATCACTATTTATACTAAAAAAAGTTTTTTTAGCAATAAATAAGAAGATAATGATCTTAGGAGTTACATATGTTACAAAGAATAATGGGGAATAAAGAGTGATAATGAAAAAATAATATGGAGAACTAATGGCTAAGATGCTACTACCATTGCTGCAAGAGTAACGGCCAGCACTTACTCCAAATGGAGTAATGTCGTTGCTTTAGCAGCAGTAGATTAACTCTTTTTCTTACTGCTGCCTTTGTATATTAATAATATATTTCTTGACTTAGATCTTCATCTTAAATGCTGCAAAATTGTTTCTATTTCTTCCGTTAAGTACTTGCTTGCCTGATTTTAGTAGCTTAGGACAGTTTTCAAGTAGCTTCTCAAAAAAGGGAATGTATACAACGGAATGCACATGATATACAGGAATATAGTGATTGTATACAATGTATACATCAGCGAGAATAAGGCTCAGTTTGAATTTTTTAAAACTGTAATATTTTATGAATATATGTGTTTATAATAATTTAAGATTTATGACGTTATAGTAAGTATTAAAAGTTAAAACTATTTTTTATAGTTAGAAAAAATAATATATATTTTAAAAAGTTATGTATTGTTAGTTCATGCGGAACGAGTCTACGTGGAATAGAATGAAAAAGAAAAAAACTGTCATACTGGGCAGGATGGATTAAATTTTTTATTTTTATGATATATTAAAAGAAATAATAAAATAAATTCTAGAATAATAAATATCTAAAAACAAACGGAAAAGAAAAATATTAGACATATAAAAATAGTGAGCGAGTATCAATGCTCTACCAAGCAGTGTGGTAGGTGGTGAGTGAGGCGTAGAAATCTAGAGAAATGAAAGCTTCAAGGAATTAAAAATCTTGTCAATTATTTAATGATTCATTCCGCTAATAGCTCCACATTTTTGCTCCAAATTTTAATTTGATATATTTATTTTTAAACAAAATTGATATGATAAAGTTATTTTTTTATTTCTATGAACTAGTAGAGTATGAAATATATATATATATATATATATATATATATATATATATATATATATATATATATATATATATATATATATATATATATCATTATATTTTTAAAAAATAATAACTCAATGTAAATAAATTGAAGATATAATAGAAAATAATATTTATATTTAATTTGTCAAAAATAGCAAGTAAAAAGGAAAATCAAGTTAGACAATATTTAATAAAAAATAGGAACAAGGAAGTTGTAAATTAATAATAAATAAAACGACACTATGCATGCCATTTTTTTTGTTAGATGAACGTGTAAAAATCAAAATAATCAATAAATTAAATAAAAAATGTTATTAATTCATTGTTAATAGATTATATTAATTTTTAATGATTTTATAAAAGAATATTATCAACTTATCAGTTTGATTTTGATTTTTTTAATATTGAATAATATGAAAAATTGATAACCCTTTTATGACTAATAAATTACAGTCATATAATATTGAAGATGCTTTCCTGAATTATTTCTATATATGTTGGAATATGTAAAATAATGTACTTATCATTCCAGCAATTCTCAAAATAGTTATTCAATTTTAAAAATTAAGAGATAATTATTTTTTATATTTTAATTTACTATTGTTATTAAATAATTTATAATTTAACATATTTTTTAAAACATAAATTTAATAAAATTAAGAAATAATATAATAATATTAGTTTGTTATTTATTATTTCTTAAAAAACATATCAAATTAACAATCTAACAAGTATTTTTAAATAGGAGTATAATAAAAAGCTTTTAGCTCCACATAGAACAAAAGTTTCTGTATTGTTGCCTGGTTTCAAACTCGTGTCCTATTACAAATAAATAAATAAAAACGAACCCACTTATCCGCTGAACCAAGGACTATCATTTGTTAATTTAAATGGGATCCAATTTAATTCACATTACAACAGTAAAGACAAATTAAATATAGTTTTGTATATTGTGTAAATTTTTTACAAAGTAGATTCATATGAATCTTTTTGACTCAACCTAGATTTGACCTTGTCTGGTTATTATTTTCGTCTTTTAGCCTTAAATTCATATTATATAGTGTTTTTGAATTTACAATTTTTAATTATAAAAAAAATACTAAAACCTTTAAGTAAATTATTATATTTTTTTTAATCTTTTTTTGTTGCACTTGTATAATTATTTTTAGTCCTTTGTTTAATATATCTTTTTCTATGCAAAAATTCATATTTTTTTTTATCTCTGCATCTCCTAAAGCTGTTTTTTTAGTTCTACCTTTAAGTGAAAAAAAATATTCATACTATTATTATCTTGTGCTTTCAAAAATTTATTTGATTCATAAGTTTTTTATATTAATTCTTATAACCCATGATAAAAAGTATTTATAAAAGTTTCGTTTCACAATTTAAGACACTATACATAAAGAATTTTTTTTAAAAAAAATCTTGAGCCAAAAAGAAAAAGTTAATATTGATAATACTTATTTGATACCTGCTATAGAAGTAAAGAATTTAACAAATATAGAAAAAAAAAACAGATAATTGAGTGCTTGATATCATTAAGACATTATTATTAATACTAAACATTAAAAATATAAAATGGTTATAGAATAAATAAAAATAAAAAGAGATTTGGCAATTAAGATTATTGATTAAAATTGAAATCTAAAAATAAAAGAAATAATTTAAATAACTAAATAATTGAGTGAATGTTTAATTCATTGATGAAAGTTCAATTTATTTTTTTAATTTTACTATATTCAATTTCTTTGAATTCATCTAAGAAAATTAAATTTATATTTTTCTAACATATTACTTTAATTTCCCGTCAAATCTATATAAATTTTGAGGGTGAATTTTAAAGTTTTTTTATCAAAACAAAATAACAATAAAAGTTAGAAGCAAAATATAAAATACAAGTAAAAAATGAAAAAATTAAAATTGGAAGAGAAAAAGTGAGAAAATGAACAAGTACAACAATGGCCCACATACAAATGGCATGCCAAAAAGATCTCGCACAACTGACACTATCTGTGTGAGGCTTATTTAATATAAGTTATTATTATTTCTATTTTATAAATGCTCAATAAAATTATATTATTGTCTTGTCACGTTAAATTATTGGAAAAGTTATATATTCATGTCAATTTTTTTTATTAATTAATAAACAAAAATCAAATCGAATGTGCCTACGACTTTTAAAATTTGATTATTAATATGACGTATTTAAAACTGAAAACTAATAGTAATAATTAGTCCAACTCTTTTCCCCCTATTACTTGGGTTCCTAATCCCACTTAATAAATGTCAGCTTAGTTTCAGTACACAACATGTGCCTGTAAATTTTTAAATGTGTTCTGAATAAAATCCTTTTTTCAAGTTCCAATAAATACATGTATCCTCTCCCAGTAGTCTCACTACTGATGATTAGTTCATAAAATTATCGATCTAATGGCAATTGGAACAGTAATTGGTGCAACGATTGGCATTTTGATAGCCCTATTTTTTGTAAAATCGTTTTATACATTATGGTGGTGGCCAAAGATGATCGAAAAGAAGCTTAAGAAGGAAGGTATTCATGGTCAGCCCTACCAATTTCTGTTTGGAAATCTGAAAGAGATGACGAGAATGTCTAGAGAAGCAAAGAAAAAACCATTAGTAAATCATGATATTGTTCCTTGGGTTAATCCTTTTATTCTTCATCTTTCTAAAACTTACGGTAAGTTTGACTATTTCTTTAACATTCATTTAATTCCATATATATATTTTGTTTGTACTAATTATGTATTTTTATGGTTGCAGAGAGATTATTTGTGATGTGGGCTGGACCAACCCCTCGGATTACAGTAACAGATCCAAAGCTAATTAAAGAAGTGGTGAACAGACATAATGAATTTCAAAAGCCTCAAGCCAATGCCTTCATTGATATGTTTGTTACTGGACTTGCTAGTTACAATGGTCAAAAATGGGATCACCATAGAAAGATACTAAACCCTGCTTTTCATATAGAGAAGATTAAGGTATTTTGACAATTTGAACTTCATTTTTTCTGTTTATTTATTTATTTATGAGTTTTTTTGTGTGTGTGTGACTGACAGAGGTTGTACCCAGCATTTTGCGAGTGTTGTGATGAAATGATCAATAGATGGGAGGAATTGGTTAGCAAAAGTGGAAGTTGTGAATTGGATGTAGCAGATGAATTTCTAAATGTAGGTGGAGATGTTATATCAAGAGCTGCTTTTGGTAGCAATATTGAAGAAGGAAGGACTATTTTCATACTTCAGAAAGAGCAGTGCGATCTTATTTTGGCTTCTCCATTTACTCTCTTCTTCCCCTTATTAAGGTGAGTGAGTAGTATATATGTATACTATCCATTGCGCTATATGATTCTAACTACATATACGAACCCCCAGATTCTTCCCAACAGAATCAAACAGAAGAGCAAGATACATCTACAAAAAAGTGTTATCATTGATCAAAGGAATCATAGAGAAGAAAGAAGACGCTATGCGAAGAGGAGTCTCAGAAAGTGATGATATATTAGGATTACTCATAAAAGGAGGACTATCAACCACGGAAATAATTGAAGAATGTAAGGAATTCTATCTTGCAGGACAAGATACAACCACAGCTTTGCTCTCCTGGACATTGGTAGCCTTGAGTATGCACCCTGAGTGGCAAGACAAAGCTAGAAATGAAGTATTTCAAGTACTTGGAAAAAACAAACCAAAGTTTGAGGACTTGAATCAATTAAAAATAGTAAGCAATTACTCTCTGTCTCCACTCCATCTTTTTGATACTATAAACATGTCATTAATATTTGTGTTGCTTATTATATACTAGATGAACACGATCTTCCAAGAGGTGTTGAGATTATATCCAGCACTCACCCTTATGCGAAGCACCTCAAAGGACACTAAATTGGGAGAAATGACAATTCCTGCAGGAGTACAAGTATTTGTGCCTATATATATAGCACATCGCGATCCCCAAGTATGGGGAGACGATGCATTGATTTTCAATCCAAATAGGTTCTCAGAAGGGGTATCCAAAGCTGCAAAAGAGCCATTGTATTTCCCCTTCGGTTGGGGTCCTCGAATGTGCATTGGTAATAACTTTGGCATGGCTGAAGCAAAGCTCGTTTTATCTCAAATTCTGCAGCGGTTTTGGTTTAAGCTCTCTCCTTCCTATGTTCATGCCCCTCAGGCAATACTCGTTATGAAGCCTCAGTATGGTGCTCAGATAATCCTCAACAAGCTTTGACCTTTCAGGCTCTGCTGGTTTACTTAATTATCACAACTACTAGTACTAGTTCAATAAAATGAGGTTCATATGTATTCTGCTGCTAATTCTGCATTTCAATACCATGTTATTTTTGTATGTGTGACAAACTCTCATTAGCACTATCAAATAATTGTCATAATTAGTTATTGTCTTTTCTTTGGTAAACCACCCGACGGAATCAGGATTTTCACCAAGTAGTAGTGTACCTTAACGAGCTCGTCAACACCCTACCTGACTTCGTATTAGACTAAAATATGCCACAACAACTTATTGTGAACCTTTATGACTTGCAATATACAATAAAGAACACCAAGTTTAACGTGGAAAAACCCTTCAAACCGAAGGTAAACACCACGGGATCGACAAGATCTGAATTGCTTCACTATAACAATAAGAGGGTTACAAATATTCTTCTAATGGCTACACAACAAGTTCCAAAAGAGAACAAACAATAGCTACACCAACAAAAGATAAATAGAAACAAACACCACCCAAATCCAGCTTCTGTTCGGAACCTAAAACAGAATCTTTCTGACCTTCGAATCCGATCTCCACCGTTCAAATCAACCACCAAGATGTCAGGGACACTCAGTTCAAATTTCAGGCCAATCCAACGGTTAGTTAATCGGGAAACACGATCTGAACGTGACTGGTCGGAGAAAAGACTGCAGCAAAAGAACCCTTTTCTTTCTCTCTTTTTCTCTTGTTGAAAGCTCTCTCAAAAACCTCTCTTATGTTCTAATGTCTTTCAAAGACAATAGCAATGAGCAATTAATTATTCTCTCAAAACCATCCTCTATTTATAGAGTTGTGTTTTTCCTTATAAAGCCAAAACCAACTACAAATAGAATTACTATTCCAATCCTTTTCCTAATAGAATTGAAAACCAAATAAAGACAATAATTCAAATTCTTTTCCAAGTAGGATTAGGCCATGGGCCTTTGGATGGAACATAGGCAATAGCCCAACAGTAGTGTACCTAAACGAGCTCGTCAACACCCTAACTGACTTCCTATTAGACTAAAATATGCCACAACAACTTATTGTGAACCTTTATGACTTGCAATATACAATATTTGCAAGTGAACAAAAATGGGGATGCACATTATGAAAATTAATATTGAATACATTATATAAATTATTTATTTATTTATTTACCATTCGTGGCTACTATTTTGGTATAGCAAATGTATTTGTTCGTTAATAGCTTATATTTGTTCACTCAATAGGAGTGTATACATGCATACCATCGCAATTATTACCAACTTCTATCAGTTATTTCCATTTGCTTAAATGGTTATATCATTTATTTTCACTAGCTGTAACTTCAGTTGTATTCACTCGCTCTATTATATAAATTGTTATTGATTTATATTACATGTATTTATTCACTCTATTTTTAGTTATGTTTATTCTGCTCCTATATATCAATTGTTACCCGTTTGTATCACTTCCATTCATTCATAACTATTATTTAATTGCTACCAACTAGTATGTGTTCACTTGATTTCGTTTTATCAAGGAAAACAATCACACTTGCTTGTATGCGCCAAGTTCTGTAGACTACAACTATATCCTCTCATATAGCGAAATGTAATGAAAAATACCCAAATTTACACACGAATACAATAAACCTTCGATAGTAATTGAAGATATATACAACTTACACTTGTTGTTAGTGATACATAAAGTTATTGTATCACTTTTTCCCTCTCTTTCCATACATACTTTCACTAAAAACTGAACAGTTTCCTGATTAGATCTTAATATTTAATTTGCCGTTCGTTGTATTTCATACTTTTTCATTATCAACTTCTAATACGTAAATTCTCCCACTTTCATTGGACATGGATTTAAGTAAAGTATAACTGACTAATCAACTATATAACTAGTCATACTTCATTATCAGCATATTATCTAAACTTTTAAAATATTACGTATTTTACAACTAGTTAAGAGTTTTTTTATGCGTATGTATATATATATATATTTGTTATTAGATACACGAAAATAGGGAAAGTGACTAATTAGATTGGGAGGGAGGTGAGCAAGATCACTATATATCTCAGATAATGAGAATTACAGTAGATACATGTATCTATATGTATCTGAAGTGATTCGTGTGTATCTAGAATACCAAGTAAAAATGGGAGAGGGGCGAGGGAGGCGAGCGGGATTTGTTATATGTCCTAGATTTATGTGAATCCACTTGGATACAATGTATCTAGAATAAATTACACCTAAATTTGATCTCATATATCCGAGATCCATAGGTGTATCTGATGCACCAAAATATGGTAAGATAAGTAATATTTCAAACTAGAGTTTATATAAGTAATTAGTTCTTTAGCTAGTGAGATTTATGTAAGCTCCCAAAATCTATAATGAGAAAATTAAGTGAAATGACAGATATTTATAGTATTTATGTAATAGAGCTATAGTTTCGATTATTTTTAACTTGTGGTTACAGTTTTGCAAAATTTTGCTATTTAATTTGATTTCGTAGTGTATAAGTTCAGAATTTATATATGCTTATTCTAGCTATTTGTATACAATTTATGAAATTTTTTTATTAAACTATCATGTTTATATATTCGCAAGTGAAATATACAAACAGAGTTTTGAAATTTTTTTAAATGTATAAATACAGAATTCGCATATACTTACTCTGTTTTTACATTCGCATGCGTAATATACAAGTCGCAGCCTCCATTTGGATATACTTACTCTATTTGTATATTTACAAAGTGAAATATACAAACAAGCATGTAAAATATACAAAACGCAACCTCAATAGCAAACAAAACTATAACTATTACGATACTTATAGAGCTTTATTATGTCTTATTATCTATGCTATTTCTGAAACTCTCAATTATAATAACATGTACTTCTTCTTGGGCTTGGGCCTGTCGAATGAATAACCAAATGGACCAGCTCAACAGACTGAACCAAATTACCGAATAGCAAAACTTTTGTTGGTTTTTACTTTTTAAGGTAAGTATATAAAATAAAGCAATTAGTTTATAGTAATCAACATAGTCATTACATAAAAAATAGTCAAAAGTTTAGTAAGCACATTGAATATATAATATTAATAATGTTTGTCAAAAGTCAAAAAGTATACATGAACTATGTGATGAATATACATTATATAATACACTGAAAAAAGTTAATTATAGCTTAAATATTACTGAAGTATACAGTGACTATACATGAAATATATATTAAATACTCAATCTCGAGCAACTCAAATTCTCAAAATCACCACTAAATTGTCCCAAAGAAAAAAATACATGGTGTAACCATCCCTTTTCCTTTTTGTGACAAAACATGTCTCGCAGATGATCTTCTTTTTATTTAGTAATTTCATAAACCTTTTTAGATCAAGATTTAATGATCTCTTTTGAATAGACAGAGATTTTTATTAGACCGCTAATTAATCTTTTGCTACCAATTAAACATGTAATACACCCAAATTGAATATATATCCTCAATCTTTATCCCTAATAATATCACAAGAAGACCACAAAATGAAAGTGTAGTAATGATGATGAGGAGGAAAGACGAAAAAAAATCATTATGTGCCATCTTGTTGAGGTCCTAAGGAAAAGTTACTATAAGTTATGATCAAGAGTAAGATTTTTTCCCCCTAACATAAAGAGCAAGATTGGAGAAAAAGAACAAAAGAGACATAATTTTTCAAATAGTGTAGCTAGCAATTACAATCTTGATAAGAGGTGATAAAATGACCCCTTACTTGCCCATCATGATATATATTATATACATATGACAGAATATGAGAATAATATCACCATCATACTATTATATATATATAGATAGATAGATTATGGTATCAAAAAAGCTTAAAAAGTTAGAGATGCCTTCCAAGGGAACATTGTATAAAGGAAAAGAGAAGGAGGGGGGAATGGACAAATCAATTTTGAAAGAGATGAGGATCTTCACCCAAGATAACTTTTCTTGCATCGACATTTAGCTACTGCACTAAAAATTTAAATTTTCTAAATTTTTACTTGTAATAATATATAAATTTTTGAATACACGATTTATTTCAAATGTACAAAAATAGGGAAGTATTCATGTACACTTTAATTATGTATGTATTAATCTATATCCGTATACGTGCATTAATAAGTTAAAGTAACACTCTCTTCGACTTATTTTATGTGATAAACATAAAATTTATAATTTATAATTTAAAATATATCATAAATAATTTTTTTGTCAATCAATTTTCATTAAAGATAAAATCAAATCTTTTTCATCATGGACTTCCCATTCTTAATTGAACATTGAACATCACACTTCATGAGGTTAAAATTCTTGGGATTTAAAAAACAAAACATGCATGTGTATTGTTAGTGTATATAACACATAATTCAGCTGCGAACTCATTGCTAGCCATCCGTTCGACCCACTACATATATTATATGTGTACACATATATTATTACTTTACGATTATACAGAAAAAAATAGACGCAAGCATATAATGTTAATTTTTTTAAAATTTTTTTGCTTTAATTAATTAAAAAAATTTAATTTTTCGAATATTTGAAAATTATGTATTTTTTTTAATAAATTATGATAATTAGTAATTTAAAATATTTAAATTTCAAAACATATAGTAAAATAATTAAATTGCTTCGAAATTCTATCGGTACCACATAAATTGGGACATAAGAAGTAATATATATAATTTTAAAATGACATAAAGACACTATAAATCACAATAATTAACCACTTGAAATATTTAAAAAAACATATAAAATTTGATCGCTTCTTGATATTCCATATGTGCCACATAAAATTGGGACATAACGAGTAATATATATTGTTTGAAAAAATTAAGTAAAATTTATTATAAATCACAATAATTAACAACTTAGAATATCTAAAATTATAGTAATTATTTTTAAATGATTCTCCAATTTCAACTGTATCACAAAAATTAAGACTGACACATAACATGTATTGGGCTCATGTTGACATAGATTCTCAAATTAAACGTTATTATCACAGTTCCATTTAATTCTAATATGTAACAAACACTTCACCATCGCCTCTCTTCCAAAAATCTCGCTCAGCACTCTCCCTCGCCTCTCACTTTATATATACACAAATGTATAAATTGTGTTTATGTTTGTATAAAACGAGAGAAAATTGTATATACAAATATTAATACATAGATTTTCATCTAAACACTTAATCATACGAATACAGATTTTTCCCTAACAGTTCTTTTTTGCCTTTCTTAACTTTCTCGCTTTATACAAACACAAATTATACAAATTACAATATGCAATTTGTGTTGTGTTAAGCGAGAGAGATTTGGTATATAAGTATTTTATTTGATTCAATTGTATACAAATTTTTATTTTTATGCAGACATACAAACACAATCATTGATACATTTACATAGTAGACAATCGCTGCGCTTTTATACAAAAGGAGATGTTACCTACTATTTATACAAATCTAATGCTCCATAGCAAACATAAAATTTGCTATATATTACAATTATGCAAACTGTAGCTATAGCATACAAATATGATTTTTATGTTTGCTAAATCTAAAATCCATTAAATCAAATAAATCAATTGCAATAGCTTCTCGAATTCAAACTTATAAAATCAAAATAATGGTTTGAAATTTGAATAAAGATAGGGTGGTTACAATTTACAAAACATGAGCTCATGGTTGGTTCACCATCATAGTCATTGCAACTCATTGCCCGTGACTTTTTCTTTATATTCCTCGTGCCTATCTAGAAGCATATTCTAAAATGATTTTTTCTCTCTAATAATACCTTTAATTGTTCAAATGGAAAAAAAAATAAAAAAATTAGCACACGTAATACTGATAGCTAAATGTTAATCAACAAAACCGACAATCCAATAGCATTAATTGCTTAGATGATCAAACCCATTCCACTAGATGACATTATTAATCACATCGATATGTTTATTAATTAAAATATTTAATATATACTTTGATTAGTTTTACGAGTATTGATATTGCTGGCCAAAAAAGGCTAAGGTAGAAGGACATTATTATGTAATTAGAATAGGCCAGCAAATGCCTGGATTTGTGGGAATTTCTGATTCTTTTTTTTTTTCCTGTTACAAGATCATGGCAGTGGATTGGTTATAATAATAAAACACTCATTTAATAGAGAAATTTATTACTATAATTTTCTCAATCACAAAATCAGTGTTGCTTTAGCGAGAGAGAAAAAAAACTATTCCAAAATAAATGTTCATTTTCAATTATATACTCTTATTCTATTGAGGAATGTCTTTGGAATATGTTCAATTCTTAAAAAAAATAAAAAAAATAGCTATTTATTTTGAGATGAAGAAAATAGAACAATGCTAAATAGCCACAAATATATGATGTTTTTGTAGTTTGCACTATTTTTCTCTAATTATGACTAGACCGGCCAGTAGTGGGGCAAACGCTCTAGAAAATTGAATACTAACATAAAATAATGTACCTTTTGTTTTCACTTGTCTTTTGTGTAAGAATTTATTGGTTTCGTTGCGTTTAATGCATGCAACAGGCAATAATGATCTTACATCAAATTATCAACATAACTGTGAGAGTCAAAATGCATTTATCACGACATGAGTTTGTGAATTTGGTCCTTACACATTTATTTATAGGGACGTCACTAATTATACTTAGTCTGATGCAAAACTAATAAGCGCAACCGCTTCATTTAAATCTCTGATTATTTTTTTGTAGCTCATGAGTAATAAAGCGATTAGAATCAATGTGAGACTCTAATATTATCGTTCTAGTAATAACTCTTAATATCTTAAGTATGAACAAATTAATTAATATGAGAGTCTATCATTAATAAATGGAATAAGTCTGACCATGTGCATTATTATTAAGAATATGAACTAATAAGTGCAACCGCTTCATTTAAATTCCAGGCTCCATACTCTTGCTTTGATTGAGATATTTATAATGTTGGTCCCAGAATGTACCTTACTTTTCTGGACTTCATAATTTATAAGCTTCCAATATTTATCTAAAGTATTACATTTGGCTTAATGGTTACACCATATATATGGTTATGTTGATGTGATGTGTATCATCGACAAAAATTTATTACCATGATGTATTATGCCTTCTCTATATTTTCCAATATCTTTTAGGAGACCACTGGTTTTTTTTTTTTTTATCATCATAGTGTTTGAAAAGCTTTTGCGTTCATTTGATTTCCAAATTTTGTTGATTTTTTAGTATTATTTTTAATCGAAGTACCCTTCATGTTCATGTGCGCCATTATTAATATGAAGTCAAAGAGCCATATTGGGCCTTTGATATCCATGTGATTCCAAATAAGTGAATGTGATGGAAATATGGTCGATATGATTAAATTCTACTGTTCATCTGAGTGGTGGATATGAGAGTGCTCAGAATTTCTGAACTTCTTTCTAAATTACCTACTACTTAGTTAATTATATATATTAATGTTTACATTAGCAAATTAATAAGGAGGAGGAATAAATTTTTTGACTTGGAGACAATACTATATATATTCTGACAAAAAAATGTGATATTTCATGTCTAGTGTTTTATCGTGCTAAGTTATTATTTTCTAAAATGATGGTTAAAATTAAAAAAATCTGCAAAAGATGCATTATCATTCGAAGCACAAGTGTGACAGATGCCATCCTCGTCCTGAAAAATTACAATGTCTAATAAGTAATTTTTAATAGTTATAGAGAATTCTATACGACTTTTGACACTATTTAAATGAATTTGTATGTATCTTGAAAATATAATATTTGAATCACACAAAATGTATAAATATATATATTTTGGTATATTCTTTTTAATATATAAGAAAAAAATCGTGTACGAATGTTTAATAAAATAATTCCTCATACAATAAATTCATTTGAATCTAATGATTTTGACTCATGATGTACATGTAACCAAAAAAAAAATATGGCTCATTAAGCAGTTACAAATAATAAATTTCCAACCTAACAAATCAAATAGGCTACAATAAAATTGTGGAGAGATAGATTTTTCTTATCAAATGTAATAGTGCTTTTTCAAAATTTATCCTTGTAGTACAATGGTTAAGAATTAAGATGCTTATTACGTCAATTTAATATGGACTTTTAATAAATTGAATATCTTTTATATCGATTTTTAAAAACTATATTGTGTTAATTATTTTCCCTCTAATTCTTCTTTATCTTAATATATAATAACTATACATAAATAGAACGTGACAACTCAATTTACCACGATCTGTGCGGTCATACACTTTGTCTCGAACCCCAGTAATTTCTACAGGGTTCCAAAATAATTAAACCGAAACTTTGTTTTGGTTTTCTTTTTTTATTTTTATTATTTTATAAGATCAGAAAGAATAATATAATTATAAAATTAAAATTTGCATATGCGCACATTGTTTTATCATCCTAATAAGAAGAGTTAAAAGAGTAAAAAATACATTTAATAGCATTTTTCAATTTTTTTCATACTTGATTATTAGATGTGTGAATTTTTATTTAAATTATCACCAAGTTTTCATCATCATACACTTCAATTATCAGATAGAAAAAGTGAACAATTCATAATTCTTTTAATAAACATTTGGTGATAGACCAAGTAAAATATTTATACACTTAATAATTCAAATATGAAATTCACTCATAAAAATCGAGATGCTTTAGATATATTTTTGAATCACGAATATAAGAGAAAGTTTGGGGAGAAAACATAAAAATTAAGATGTGATCGATCATCCATCCACCTGCCGCAACACTTAGCAGACCTATAAAGCAATCATAAAGCAAGTGATGTTTAATTTTATGTAATAATTCATTTGAGCTGTCCAATAGATGGTGCTTATCAATACTAATACTCCATTATTCAACTTGTTAATTAATTAAGCGCCTCCATTTACTCATCAATCCTTCAAAGATTGGATAAGATTATTGATTAGTATACTTGGTAATTACATCCATCTGTCTATTTAAGATAAGCTAAAAAGGTACTTGTTCCACTACTATATATTCACAAGTACTATTTATACTCCACTTCTAGATAATATAAATTCATATTTTCATCAATTTGATTGATTCACCTGATAACTTGATGGATTTTGTATCAATAAGATTGGTTTATATATATAGTAGGTCTCTCATCTATGTCAAATGTGTTGAAAATGAAGTCCTTTTTTTTTTTTTTTACTAGTGGTAGGGTTTTCCTTGAAGCAATTTCCTTTAATTTGGTGAAAAGGATTGAAACATAATTAAGTGCAAAGATTAATTATAATAGGTGAATAATCCCATTTGGAAACAAAGTTTGGTTTGAAAATTGCTTTTGTTTTGAGGGGAAGGCATTGATAGTGGGTAGATTGTGGAGGTAGGAATAGGGATGGTGCTATTTCAACAAGTTAGACCAAATAATTGTTAATTATGAAAATTAATGAATTTGGAAATGTGTATTTAGGTAGAGGAAAATGGAGTGGTAATGGCTAGATTAAGATTAAAGTATGAATATTCCTTTCGTCTCGAATTATTTTTTATGATTTTCTAATAATAATTAATCAAAATCATAGGAGTATTATTTTAAGATAAAAAATAACTCTCTTTTTATTCTTAACCGTAATTATTCTTGAAGATTAGAACACTTAATTACGAATAAAGATACATAACTAGAGTAAATTCAAAGAAATTAATGCCATATTATTTATTTGCATTATTAAATAAATAAAATTATATGCCTCAAGTTACTTATCAATTAACAAGATCTAAGATACAATTAGTTAAAAGAATTCCGTAAAATTATAAATATTGTAAAGTTTCAAAAGAGTTTTCATCCATGATTAGTTTTGATATTGATGTATAAAATCATCACACATAAATAAAAAAGTGTATTAAAAAGAATAAAGTTCTAAGTAAAAAATAAAAATATTTCTAAAAGATTATAAAAGAAAAATGAACAAATAATATAAAATCAAAGAAATAATAAATTTAAATTTGATCAAGATATTATTTTTTTTATTTCCTAAAATAACCAGTATTCTAAAATAATTATACTCTTATAAAAGAATAGAGTATATATACACCTGAAAAAGAAAATGAAGCATTAAATGGCTACCTCTACAATATAGTAATTAAATTTCAATAACCAAATTCTAGCATGCATTTTTTTCTGACTTTTTCACGGGCACTTACTTTATTGAAATTTCGAAGTTATTCAATCCCCTAATACTCTTTTTAAACATCTCGAAGGATACTTTTATGGGAATCATATTTCACTATTTTTCTTTTCTCTCGAAATTAAACGGTTATAATGTTAATGAAAAAAATTCAAATCACTTATTTTATATATGTACTTCAGTCGAAGTGTGTGATTATCTTAATTAAAAGTATAAATTTTTAGATGAAACGATTGTACATAAAGACATGATCCATATTCAATAAATATTTACTGATGATGGACACCGAAATAAATTGCTCACACATCAAATTTCCAATTCTGAACGTGATGAGGTGTGGTGTTGAAAAGTTCCACGTTCGAAGAAAATGAAAAAAGAATCATGAATGAACTTCCTTATATGAACTTGAACAATTATATCTTTCTAAACTAACTTTTGAAATTGAGTTACGTTTTAAAAATCATTTCTTAACATATATTAGAGTAGATAAAGGATAGAGGTCATGCAATCAAATCTCAAAAAAAAACTTTGATATTTTCTCCTCATGAAAAAGTATCATGTCCACATATAAAAAAATATTAAAAATATAATTAAATAATAAAAATATGATGTATTTAATAACTTAAATTTTTAGATATAATAATCAAACACTTTAAACGTATCGTTCATTCAATAAAATAGGAAAGAGATTTCAATTTGTTTTAATTAAAACTTGGGTAAGAGGTTGTACAATGGACATAATTGAGAGGGATAGCGTCATGTGCATTGTGATTCAATTTGTGATATTTTGACCACTTGATGAGCTTTTACACAAAAGACTTGTTCTTTATTGTTTTCACCCACAAAACTGTTTTACACCATCGTGTAAACAAGATTTCCATGAACACATGTATGTCATCATTCTCCAACTTCTAGTGTAAAAATAGACAAATTACACTGAGACAAATCTTTTTTTTTAATAAATAAATGAAAAGGGGTAAAAGAGAAATAGTAGAAAATAGATGGAAAAAGAAAGGGTGCATGTCTTGACTCTTGATGATAAAGAGATAGTAAATCACGATAATTAAACACATAAACGTTTTTATAGAATTAATGAATTTTATAATATTAAATTTTTCATAATAATTTATGGCTAAAAATTATCATCAAGGATTATAACATGACTTTTTGGATTATTCTTTTAAAGAAGTTCTAGGAAGATATTATTCTTTTCTAATCAAACAAATATGTTGATGAACAATTCAAAGTTGTACAAACCAATTTCTTTAGAATTTGGTATTTTGTTAGTTTATTATAATTTATGTTGGTTTAGAATTTGATATATGTTAGCTTATTTTAATTCATGTCTAAATAAAAATTATGGCTAAAATTATATAGAAATATATTTTCCAACGTCAAGTCAAAGTAGCTTTCATACTATTATAAATTAGGGTGTTACTATAGTTATTATTGTCTATAAAACATAGAGAAACGTATAAATCATTATAATTTATTATTTTTTGGATAAGTTAATTTTTTTCTTATTGTATTTCAATGATAAAATACTGAAATTCTTAATAACAAAATTATATTTATATCAATCACGATTGATTTATGTTATCAATTATCATGAATTTCCAACACATGAAAATAGGGAGGGATCTCGTGGAGTAATTAGGATTACTAATTAGTGATGAAGAAAATGTGCAGGTGACTCTTTATTGTGGGACCAAAAACAAAGACAAATTATTTGGTGATACTAATTTGAGAACTCTCTTTCACATTTCTAGCTACTTTTTTTTTAATTTAAAATATAGATTTTTAAATTTTTTGGGTGGTGACTTCTCTCTTTCCTTCTTTTTCATCACATCCATTTTCAATAATTAAAGTTAATTAATTATCTTTAGTCTTGGTTTTGAAGATTAGATTAGCAATACCAACTAAAACTTTCTTCCCATCCCTTTTGTCTTGTCAAAGAGAAAATTTCCAACCCCATGCTTCATTATTTTAATTTGATGTTATCTTCAACGGTTCTTTCTTGGTTTAAGTTATGGAAAAGACAATTGGGAGTTGGGGTTGGCAAATGATTCATGAATGAAATGGATTAGTTGAGTAGAAAAATAGAAACTCATTTATCAAGATATAGGAGAGCTTTAATTATTAGGATTGGTAGAAATTTGACGGATATTTTATTTGGACACTGATATTTCATATGTGTTTGTTTGTTAAAAAAGAAATCAAAATACATGTGATACGACTAAAGTTAAGTCATTTGTGCATTAAAATAATTAATTTTTGTCATATGCATATGAACTTTAAGCTAAAAAAAAAAAGGAAATTTTTAAATAAAATGATTGAATAAATAACATATGACTGAAATTTGGTAAAAAAGTGACTCAAATTCAAGTTTATTTATAAGTATACTGACAAAAATGAATGAACTTTATACATGCTATAAAAAATTAAATATCTTATATTTGAAATCATTTTTAAATAAATAAACTTATAATTTGTAAGCACGCTAGATAAGACTTAAATAGTTGTCCCTAAATGAAATATTTGTGCACTTTGTCCGGGTTTATATTATGATGTTATTCTTTACTTTCTTCTCGTCAATTATATAAACCAAACAGTATATTCCAATTGTTACCACTTCAATTATAACAACGTAAAATATGTGGCATGATTGGGACGTTATTATAGAGGTTTTCAACTAAGAGCCTGTTTGGCTCAGCTTAAAAGCTGGTCAAACTGACTTAAAAGCTGATTTTTCACTTATTTAGTTGTTTGGCAATACTCAAAATAACTTTTTTTAAGTTAAAAAAAACTTATTTTAAGCCAAAAGTTAAAAGCTGGTGTAGGGGTGCTTTTTTTTTTTTAGCTTATAAGCTGTTTTAAGTTGACCACATTTTTATCTTTTTGCCCTTAATATTTTTATACAATCTCCAAATTACCCACATAACCCTAACATCTCTTTCGTCCATTTTTCCCTTTTCACGTTTGACATAGCAACTTCAGCACTTTTATCCAAACGCATAACTGCTTATTTTAAAAATAAGTTTCAGCACTTTTAAAAGTACTTTTTTAAAGCCGCTTTTATTAAGCCCATCCAAACGGGCCCTAATTATAACCTTTGTCACACGTCTTTGTGAAATAGGGAAGTGGCTCCAAATTACAAAATACTAAAAAAAAAAAAAAAAAAAAAAAAAAAAAGGAAAAAAAGATAGAAAAAAAAAACAAAACAAAAAGGGGGTTCAAAATAAACAATTGACTTCCTCACACCTCTTTACTTGCCTCCTGTTGGTATGATAAATTTATTGTTAAATTTACTTATTAGGAATTTATTTTATTGAATTATTCCTATTATTTTGCCTAACTATTTAGTGATTTCATAAGGACAGCTATGGAGAAAAATGTTTTATCTTAATTCACTAAAATGTGCAAAAATAACAATAATAATAATAATAATAATAATAATAATAATAATAATAATACCTCCAATCAGCATGAAAAAAAAATCTTTCATCTTTATTTTGAGATTATTATATATCATAACTCATAACAAATACTCCACCTATTTCAATTTGTATGACTTACTTTCCCTTTTAGTCAATAAAAAAGAATTACACAATTCTATATTAAGTAATAATTTAAATTTAAAATATCAATTTTATTTAAAATGAAATGATTTAAAGCAATATAATTTTTTATTATTTATTTCAGATCACAAGTGTTCAAAGTCTTTTTTCTTTCTTTCTTAAACTATTTGTCGAGTCAAACTAACTCACATAAAATGCAGAAAAATTCAAAATAGGCAATAAAACTAAACAGATAAAATAGTACACTTTCGATTCGTATTTATATGTCATTATTTTTTATTTCACGTTCATTAAGAAATAAAGTAAGTTTACTATTGAAGTTGATTTGCTTTGTTAAAAGAAGACATACCCTTATTTATTTTTTAAATCAACTTGTGAATCATTGAAATATGAATTAATTTATTTTGATTTATTAATTTGATCAATAAACGTGAATTAATCACTTAGTTTTTCTATGTTGATTAAATAATTATTTTCAAAATTAATAACTCATAAGTAAAAATAGAAAAATACTATAATTTATTCATTAATTTTATATTTTAATAAAAATATATTATTTATTATTAGAATGATATATAAAGTGAAACGGACAAAACGCGAGAAGGGACGTTTGACCCAACACGAACATCGAGAGAAGGTGAATCCTATACAACCAACAACCACACAATTAGGTCGGGAGTATGCCCATCTCATCTTTTGACGATGAATACTTCTAGTACTTGATTCTTGAAGACCCCAAAAAATTAATATAAGTCTTTGAAGACCAAGTGAATAACATAAGTTTCCAATTTTTGAGTTTTTCAATTCTTTCAATGAGAGGAAAAGTCTTAGATAAGTAGTTAAATTAAATAAATATTTATTTTTATTATTCACTTGAAATTTGATATCTTACATTGAAATTTGACTAAATTATTGTATAGGGCAGAATTCATTTTTAGGGTAACGCTTATAAGGAAAAGATAATTCATTTTTAAGGGTTTGGTACTAATTAAATAATTGCTTCAATAGAAGAATGAGAACAATGAGGTGTAATATAACTCTAAAAAATATTCTCAACAAAATAGTCTTAATTTATTGCTGTATTTTATAGGAATATATTTTTGTTTCTAAATTAAAAATTTTAAATTTATCTATGAATTGATATATTATACGAAGGAAGTAATTTCATTCATCCGATCTCATCGATAAAAAAATAGGCAACAAAATTTATAATTAGTAATGAAGCTCAATAGCTCGAATAGCAAAAATGCAATGTTTTTTTAAGAAATTATTTTAATTTTATACTCAAATATTTTTTAAAATATTCATTCTCTCTTTCTTTTAAATAAATTCCACTTCACCCCCTAAACTTGTAGGTTTGGCAAACGTTATCCCTCACCTTTGAAATGAGGCAATGAACCCCTCATATTTTGGAGAAAGTCATGACGGTATCCAAAACTTTGACTGACGCATATATTTTTTGTTGCAATAAAGATGCTTAGGTCATATATATATTTTTTTCTATTTTATTACTGATTTCATATATAAATAAATATATGCAACGTTTGAATCAAACATAATTGATATTTGAACATCCACAATGAGTTGTAAATTTGAGTTGGAATTTTTTTACGTTGTAATTAGAATTTTGAAACTAGTTTAAATTTGGACAAAATCGAAATAATTAAAGTCTAGAAAAATTTAGTAATAATTGAGTGGTTTAATTATAAATTTGATCACATAATTAGATAAGTAAGTCGCTAAGGAACCAATATGACTTTACGGAATTGAACTCGGGTGAGTAGAACTCTCGAAATTGATCTAAGCGTGAACGGGTAGATTTTGAGTGTCGTTGGTTAAAGGTGTGTTCTAAAATAAGGGTTTCAAATTCTTAAAATTGCTCATTGTTTCCATGCACATCGCTGAGACGGGATTTCTGCGGCAAGGGGCGGGGTCGCTGTAGCGAGGTGAGTACCGTTGTGGCAGGACGGACGCGACTTAAAGTCGAAAATAAACTCCAAAAATGTTTTGTTCTGCAATTTTCGAAATTGAAAGGTAAGGAACGAACCCAAGGGTTTTATTGACAATTTTAACCATTTTTAAGGCTAAAGGTAAGATTTTAACTCTCTGAATTCATTTTTCATCCGTAGATCGTAATCTAAAGGGTAATTATTGATGGGAAAGAGTTTTGATCTGAATATTATGGCGGAAAAAGTTTCAATCTGGGTATAAGGATAAAGGATATGATCTAGGATTGATATAATTGTTAGTAATTCGAGAAATTAGTTATTGTTTATTGATTCACGTGTTTAATTAATTGTTATAGACCAAGAACAAGCTGAACAAATCAGGAAAGGGAAGAATCAAGTTTCTTAGGAAATTCAAGATTGCTTGTTTCGAGGTAGGTGATGGCTGTGATTTCATAATTGTGTGATATATGATTGTTCTTGCTTCATTATAATACGTGTATGTGTGTGAATGTTGCATTATTGATCACACTTGTTGTAAATAAGATAGATGAATGATGAACATCATAAATCATGACTTGATTGTCTGATTATGAGAATATACTTGTGATTATGGCTTGTTGAATGAATTGGGTGTTGCGTTCCCACACATTAACTTGGATCGGTTGCCTCGTTCCGATATAAATATTGAATCGGGTACCACGTTTCGCTATGCTAACTATTTTGAGTTTGGATTTCTTGAGAGAACCAATGATGTGACATAATTTTGTATCTTGAGAAATCTAATATTGTACGTTGCTTCGTAAATAATGATGATATTATATATATTTGGTGTATGCATGTTATTATTATGTTGTAATCACTTATGTATGTTGCACTTAGTGGGATAGTCGCGTGATCCTACCAGTACTGTGTGGTTGTGTTTTGATAATGCACTTGCTCTTTCTTTGTTAAGTACAGGGAATCTTCAGGCGGCTATTGACAAATCTCGCTTAGAAGATTAGTGATCGTTTCGAATTCAAGGGTGAGTCATGAGTTCTCTTTTGTTTATGTCGATCATTTCGAACTTAGACTATTGCATTAGGATTTCTTATGTTTAGTTTTGGGCTTTACCCTTCTTGTTTAGACTTATGAATCTTGTAGAGTTTTGGTACATTGACTTTTAGGTTCTAGGCATATTTTCCACATTTGTTTAGTTGTTATACTATTGATTTAAAGTTTATGGGAACTCCCTATTTTTTTCCTTAGCATTTAACTTGTTTTCTTAACTTAAATGCCTTAGTATTTAGATTAAGTTGTTAGCTAATAAGTATAAATGATTCTCTCACCGAAGAATTAGTGTAGGTGTCAATCACGATGGTTTGGGTCGTGATATGAATAAGTTTGATTTGTTTAAACGTATGTATATGTGAAATAAGATCTTTGAGAATTATTATACGCGATAAATTTTATTACGATAAATATCATTATAATAAAATATCGATCAAACAAAAATTTTACCATACTTTTATGGTCAACTAATTGTTGCAAATGAAAGCGGTCAGTAGTGATAATTATTGTTATACAAGGCATAAATATGCATTTTAAATTGTTAGGGCACACGTTATGATTTATTACGAACCAAAAAGAAGAAGAGAATGACAACTCTTTACATAGAACTTTCATCAACTAGAAATTCATATGAAATTATTCAAAATCTAGAGCTAACAAAATATAACGACTTGCCACATTGTAACAAACATTGATAAAATGAAATAGTATTATACTAATATCATATTTGGTGCATAAATTAGATGTTTAACAAAACTCTTAGAAGAGGATTTGTTAATTAACTAATTAATCAAGAGGAGGCCTGTGGGGACAATTTTCTAAACAAACATTTCGTTGCTCAAAACAAATTAAGATGTCAAACAACACCATCCTGGTTGTGTTGGATCCCTAACAAATATTAAAACTATAACTATAGTCCGTAGAGTCTTATTATGTCTATTATATTTGCTATTCTTAAATACTCTCTTTTGTTAATTGTGTTTTGTCTATATTATAGTATATTAGTACGAGTCCGAAACTCAAAGGGTACAAATTTTTTACAAAAATTCCAAAACGATATATAAAATTTTATATTAACCAAAACGGTAAAATCGCTGCTGAGGTAGCGATTTAGCAAAATTTATTTTTTTTTAATAAAAATTGAAATCGCTGCCGAAGCAGCGATTTCAAAAATTTTCTTCTTACAAATCGCTGCCCTGGCAGCGATTTCATATTATTTTTTAATTTTTTAAGTAAATAATTTCATATTATTTTTTAATCTTATTGATTTTTTTTATTTAAAATTAATTACCTTTTTAATCTTTCAGTAGCAAATGGATCTCATCAAAAAAATTTAATCTAGAATTGTGAGAAAGAAATAAATACTCATTGCATTCACTTTTCTTGTCAAAGTTTTGTTTGAAAGTCAAACGGTAAAAACTTGGATCAATTTTAACCACTAGTACTTGAATCTTGAAGGCCCCCCCCCCCCCCCCAAAAAAAAAAAAAAATTGAAAACCTAGTAAATAACATTAGTTTGCAAATTTTGAGTCTTTCAATTTTTTCAAATAGGGGGAAAAACCTAGAATAAGGAGTTAAACTAAACAAATATGTACTTTTTATTTTTATTTTTTAACTCAATGTTTAGTATCTATATTGAAATTTGACTAACTCTAATTTGCATATTCTAGAATTCATTTTTAAGATGGCGCTCCAAACAAAAACAAATTCATTTTCAACGGCTCAATAATAAATAGTTGCTTCATTAAAAAAATAATAATAAGGAAGTGTTAAAAAAAATCTCGATAAAATAGTCTGATTTATTAATTTATTTTATAGGAATATATTTTTTGTTTTTGAATTTGAAACTTTTAACTTACATATGTATCACTATATGTTATATGAAACAGACGAATCTCATCCGACTAATATCAATGGTTAGAAATAGGCAAACGAAATCTATAATTAGTAATGGAGCTCATTAGCTCGAATAGCAAAGTTCCAAATATAAGAATCATAATATTTCATGGACCCACTTTAGCAAATAACGACTAGAACGAAAGAGGAAAATGGAACAAAATTTTGTATGATAATATTGAGGGTGACATAGCCTTCACAACTATATAGCTATAGAGAGAGGCATCTTGCTTTAAAGCCATGGATCCTCCGTCACACGCATCGAAATTTATTACTAATGGAAGTGAAACCAATCCCTTTTCTCTATGTAAAGGGACAACTCCTCTTTCTGTTTTAAATAATGGTCCATATACCAATATTGTACACAATTTATTTCATATACTTACCTAAAATCGAAGGCTTGGTTCCTTTCTATGAGTATTTTAATAGGAGAAGATAAAAAATAAAAAAAATCTTTTTCATCAAAAATCTCGAATTTAAATGAAATTTTTTAATTTTTTTTTATAAAAGATGCTTCCTTCTTGAGCGGGTCTTGATATGATTACGAATTAATTGAGATGGTAGAAGAGGTAATAACCTCAATTTATTTTTTTTAATCTTATTATTATTTATTAATTAAAAATAGAGAGGTGGAGAGGATGCATGGGCCATGCTCCATACACAACAATCCCTACGGCAGCGCCTAACCTTCTCCACGCTCAACAATACACCGCACGATCCTATCTTTTAACTTGACTTTATTTATGTCTTTTAAGTAAATTTGAATAAAATTAAATAAATAAACACATGCATTGTATGTAACAATTCAAGTCTTGTGTCTTTTTGTTCAATTTTTACACAATTTCAAAATATCTATTTGTATAAATTCAAAGTTGGAGGATATAAATGTTTGATTGACTATACCTATATCTTATCTACTTAATTAAAATTCTCAATTACAAGGATGTGTGTCCATTGTTATAAAACAATAAATAGTACATGTAACTAATACAAGTAGGGTAGTGTATGGGTGAGAGAAAAATAGCAGAAATATTGGGATGAAAAGATGAGTGTAGACAAGTAATATTAGGATTATAAAAAGGAGGGGGATTGATGAGAAACACGAGAGTCCCTCTTGCCGTGTTGAAAGAAAAGAAAAAAACAAAGCCCACGCGAAAGAAGAAGGAACCACAATAAGAGGGGCTCTCCCTCTACCATTTGGACTCATTCGTTTTGATCGCATCTCCTTCTCTCTCTCCCATAAACCATTTATTAGGTGTTAAGCTACTACTAAAACATTAAAAAAAAGAGAAGATGAGTTTCTTAGGTGGAAACATGGTCATGTTGGTGTTCTTCTTAATGGGTTAAAGGTTGGCTTCTTCTTCTCCAACATAAAAGAAGAAAAAGATTCATTCTTTTCTCTCTATCAAGAATCAAATAAAGTCTTTGAATACTTGTTGGTGTTTCCATAGTTTGGGGCATCTTCTTCTCATTCATGCTGTTTATGTGTTTGCCTTAATTAGGCCTTCCCTTCCTCACCACTCTCTTTTACCAATCAAAATCCATTCCTTATATATATTATACACACACACCCAGCTTTCTTGTGTTTGATCATTCTTCAATGGCTGTTCAAGCTCAATACCCATCTAATGTTCACCTCTTTAACAGGTACGCTTCTCAAATTTATCTTCTTTCTTTTTCTCATTACTAGTAACTTACTTAATGAAGGTTTTTCATTGACTGCAGAGATGTGCAAGAACGAAAGAACCCAATTGGCAACGATGAATATTCGTTGCAACCTCAACCTGCTGGAGGATCAATTCTTGATCACACACAAATGCGATTCAATCCAGGAGGTAAAAAACAAATCCAAACTATTCTTATACTAATTGAATGGATGGGTTCCTACAGAGGAGGAATAACCTTGTTTTTGGCTATGGCAGCTGGCGCTTATCATCATCCGCCGTGTAAGAGAAGAAGAGAAGTTAGCACCACCACTGCAATGAATCCGTCAATGCAATCTCAGCTGCAGCTGATTGACCTCACTCAGCTTCATACAAATCCAAATGTTGTCTCCACCGGCCTCCGTTTAGCTTCTGGAGAACAGTTACAACACCATCAAAAGCAGCAACAACAAAACCAACACTCTCTTTCTCCTCAATCTTCTCAATCATCAGCTTTCTATTCCATATTCACAGAAGACATGTCTACTATTATCAAACAACACCGCGATGAAATTGAACAATTCCTCCATGTTCAGGTATAGCGAATTTTAGGCCTTTTTAATTTGTTAGGCTGTATTGCAATGAATAATAGTTTTGTTTGGTATTTACAGAGAGAACAATTAAGACGGACATTAGAGGATAAAAGGCGAACACACTATCGTGCTCTGATTGAAACCGCCGAGGAATCAATGGCACGGCAGCTGAAGGAAAAGGAAGCCGAGGTTGGAAAAGCGTTTCGGCGCAACGCCGAGCTAGAGGCGCGTGCAGCGCAGCTGAGTGCAGAGGCGCAAGCCTGGCAGGCAAGGGCTAGAGCGGAGGAATTCACCGCAGCAACGCTACAGGCACAGCTGCAGCAGGCGATGATGAACGGCGGAGGGTGCAATGCGAACCTCCCGGACGGAGACATCGCCGGCGCCGGCGAAGCTGAGGATGCTGAATCGGCTTACATCGATCCAGACCGAGTGGTGGAGACAACCGGTCCGAGTTGCAAGGCATGCCGGAAGCGAGTTGCGTCGGTGGTGCTTTTGCCGTGCCGGCATTTGTGTGTGTGCACAGATTGTGACGCTGTGGTACAAGCATGTCCACTCTGTCTCTCCATTAGAAGCTCAAGTGTTGAAGTCTTCCTCTGTTAGAAAAGCCCAATCGTTGGCCCATTTATTTGAAGCCCAGGCCCAAATATCATGAATTAAGTAAAAGATTTTCTAACTATTGTGTTCATGCTACTTTTAAGTAAAAAAAAAATGAATATAAAAAGAAAAGATTAAAAAAAATAAAAAAATTACATATCTCTTTATTCAAAAGCTACTTCTTTTTCTTTTGGCTCCATAGTCAAGACACAAAATCTTTATTATTTCTTGAAATATTTTTTGGGGAGAAGTGAATGTGATGTACATTATGAAATGGAGAGGCTTTTTCCTTTTCTGTTCCTTCTATTTTTTGTCCATTTCTATAATTTGAACTCATTTTTAGACTGTTACAAAAAATTAGTAAACATAGAGTACTTTTGTGAGACAAAAAAAAAGTGGAAGAAATGTTACTTACAAACTTCTTTTTTGGTTAGTTTTATGACCTTTTTATCAGAGATAATCATTATTTTTATATATAAGATATCAAAAATATTACTTTTTTCTATTTAAATTGTATAAGAGACGAGCAAGATATGAAGATCATCTTTATTTTCACATTAAAGATCTGAAAAAAATTAATCTTTTAAAATTCAAATCGTAAGAATACATGCCAGAGATCTCATTTCCTCTACAACCATAAATCATAATGCTCTTACATTAACAATTTTTTACATCGTATTTTAATTCAGAATGATCTATCATATTATTCTCCTGATATATAAAATATGTATACATGCATATATCGGAAAAATGAATTATTCAAATCATGTCCTACAAATCGCAATACAACAGGATCAATAAATATCTTGCATGTGAATTTCTAAATAGAATAAAGGAAGCTCAAAAATCAAAATGTATATATACATATACACTATGTTTTTTATTTTTAATTTGTAGGATAGAAGAAATCGAATCGTAAGAATAATAGCAAAGAGGATTTGAAAAGCATAATGACATTACGATTTTCAAGACTTAGCCAAGGATTGGATCTCACTATTCACCGTATTTGATGACATGACTAACATATTAAGTCGAAGCTAAAACTAAAATCACATGCTTTGTACAACTTAAACGGTACATTACATTAGGAGTATGACAAAATTACTTTATTATAAGTTTGACCAGATTTATATATGTTGAGTAAAAGAAAGAAATAAAGAAATCCCAATCTGATTAATTAGTTCACATGATGGCTGAATCACTATTGCTGAGAGAGAATTTAAATTAAGGAAGATATATAAAAACAGGACGTAATTAAGTTGAAAATAACAAGTTCCTAATTCATGTTTGCCAGTCAATATTGTTAATTATAGCAGCCACCACCATCTTGTTTTAAATTATTTATAGTAAACTAGTATAATATACAAGAGATAGGCACCAAAGCAAAGCAAACAAAAAAGATATATGTACTAATTTAATATAGTTTTGTCAGCAATTAATTAGCTGATCTAAGATCAGAATAATGCAAATCTCAAAGTCTATAATCCCCACTAATACATTGTACGTCTCCCTTGTTTAATTTTTTTTTATAAAAAAAAAAAAGAAAAAGAAAAAAGAAGCTAGCTAATTACTTAATGCGCTTTCAAGCTAAAGATATTTGAAAGACAAACAACTTTATAATTAATAAAAAGAATTGGTTTAAACTTTAAATATAAAATACTCAAACATTTTTGTTCACAACCCCCCTCCCCCTCCCCCCTAAAAAAAAATTATTTCTTTGTCTACCGTTCAAAAGTTTGAATTTTCATAGTCCATAAACTTCTTTTTTGACTCTCGAAATCCAAAAACTACTACAGAAGTGTTTTTTTGCTTTTCAATTTTTTTTAAAAAATACTAATTCCTCCTCTTCTTTTGCAAGAGATTAAAATTTGATAATATTAATTATTATCAGGGTACATAACAAGATCTCCAGAATTTTACTTTCTACTATTGTTAATGACTAGTTCACGCATTTTAGAAAGGGAAGATTAGCTTGAATAATACTAATAAATTTTGACCAAATAAAGATTATTTATGTCAATATATATACGGCCGGCCTGCTTTGATTAAAATTTATAGGATGACTAGGAATCTGATTATTTTGGTAACATCGTTAACGTAACACATTGTCTAGTTGAATTCCAAGTTAGAAAACGTCTGATCATAGGATAAAAATAATAATCTCAAAGAAAAATTGGACTTAACTTTGTTTTATGTTTGATTTGAGGTATTAATTTATTCCTAAGTTACGTTACGTTTGAAATTAGCTTATATCTGGAGTTTTTACTTTTTTGCTTTCAAACATAATTTTTGTCGCTGAATACTAAGCTTATGTACAAAAAAATAAAATCCATACATATTATTGAACTTATGCTTGAGGTATAACATTTACAAAGGGTTCGCTTAGTCATGCAATATAAAATCATAATATGAAGTTATGCGATAAAGTTAAAGTTTTGTTTGAATTTGCAATTTGAACATTTTATGTTGTATAATTTTTCATAAATATTAGATTCTCATAAGTTGTAAAACTATTAAAATTGTTTCATTTCTTTATACAATCTTATAAGCAAAAGTTTATAAAATCACATAATATACTATTATAGAGTTATATATCCTAAAAGATATAGATTTTATTGATCAAACTTTGATTCAATAAAAAAAAATGAACTTAAGTTATAGTGTATTATTCTTTAATATAATCATCTCACATAATATAAACAATCTTCTCACATTAAACTTACATTTCTCGATCATATATATGATAAAGAAGACAAACCAACGTAGGGCTTTGAATCATTTGTCAGTCAATTTGGTGGATATAAATGGTTAAATATGAAATGATTTGAAGTAATTATATATTTTATGTTGATGAGAATAATCGTTACAAAAGTATAAATTATTCATAAATTTTACTCCCTCTTTCGAAAATGTTTGTCATGTTGCGCTTAAGGAAAGTCAATTTGACTAATTTTAAAGGTAAATTAGATCACATTAATTCGATATTTTAAACAAAAAAAATTAGATATTCTAAAACTACATGAAAAGTACTATAAATTACAATTTTTTGCATATTAATATGATGAAAAAATGCATCTTAAAATGTTAGTCAAAGTTTTTATAGTTTGACTCTAAAAATAGTAACCACGACAAACAATACCGAACGGAGGGAGTACTTAGATTCAAAATAGATGGTTAATATATAGATATAAATGTGAAGTTATTTTACAAAATTATAGGGTAATTTCGTTTTTAAACAGTTCCAAATCATGATTTGAAATTCTCAAATCATACTTTTTAAAGAATGTAAAATTTCATATTACGATATAAAATTATGAGATAAAATTAACATAAAATTGAACATCAAAACATAAACGCCTATTATATTTATGTTTTGAGAATATCGTTTATAATTTACCCGGTCAATATTATGATGATGCATATAGAAGGTGCAACCATATCTGCTAGCTGTTAAATGCTCATCAAAATTTATGCACAAAACAACAGATATTATTCATTCACTATTTTATTTTATTTTTTTGTCAGAGAGCTGACTTGCAATCATAATTTTTAAATTTCAAATTCTTCAAAAGCGACTAGTTTTACCCTATAAAATATTATATGTGATCTTTTTGTTCAAAAAACCTGACAGCCATAGCAATTATATTAATAAAAAATAATTTGATTTACTCTGCAACCTTATGTCTGCATAAAAATATAAAATGTTAGATATTTTTTTTCGAAAAATTTATTACTACACTATCTATCTTTCAATTTATTCCGAGGAAAGTTTTCCATCACAAATAACCATTAGTCATTTTTCTTATAACGGTGAATGAAAATATTCTAAAATGAATGAAAAAAGTTAGGTTAAAGTTGAGTAAAAAAGAGCATTATTTGTTTGAAGAACAACGTTCTTTTAATACTTATCTACACTTTATTCGAATCACATATATATATATATATATATTGTTAGGCTAGTATATTTTAGAGAAAATAATTGAATGAGTAGTAAAGATGAAAGAGTAATAACCCTTGGAATTTATTCGAGTCATATAATGTAGTTGGACTATTATATTTTAGAGGAGACAATTGAACGAGTATCAAAGATCGAAAGCAGTAGTAATGAAAAGAATAGTTTGAACCTATAATAGTCAACAAGTACGCTTTCAAAACCAGCAATCCATATGTAACTAGTCAGTTTCTCTTTAGGGGTACATCACCTCAGAGCAGAATTAAATAGTGTCAAGCTATCAAAAGAGATTTTTTTTTTATCGAAAAGTTGTATTATAAAATTATATTTTTTGTAATATCTGAACTGTGTAATCCCTGGACTGAAGAAATATTCAAGTGTCTGTATAGTAATAAAGCCAAAAAGAAGGATCAAATTTGTTTTTAGTCATATGTTTTATGGGAAAAATTACGCGGTTAAATAAACTTATATTATTTAATTACTCATCATAGATATAGTTTACTATAATTATCACTAGTTTGCTATAATTATCACTCGCAATTAACATTATACTTTGATTATGTCGGTTGACTTCAAGTTTATATAATTAGTCACGTTTGTATATGTATAATTGCCAGAATATACAAATACAAATATACAATTATTTAACCTATATAAATATACAATTCATCTCTTTACAACTCTATGCCCTCTCTTGCTCGCCTCTCTCCTCCCTCTCCCAAACTTGCTTGCCATATATACAAATACATATGTATAATATACAATCTTGCTTGCCATATATACAAATACATGTGTATAATGTTCAAAATATAGTTATGAATTATAATTAAACTATTTTTAATTGGCTATATGTGAAAGTTTCCCGATATTCAATTTTGCTAGGCCCAAATTTTTAATTTAAGCTATAATGGCAAGAGAAAGGCCCATTAGAGATAACTGAGGGTTGGGCTGACACTCTGAAATACACAATTGGGCCATGACACACCATGCTTATACAAGCTTTATGCATGATATATTAAAAACAGAATACAAAAATAAATATACTACAAAATAAAAAATATTTATTATTTATAGCAATAATATATTTTTTTTATTTTATCACTTTTAGTAAATTTATAAATACAATTTCAATTCATATTACAAAAAATAATTTACTATTCACATATAATACAAGTTTTATTGATGGATAATACGTTTAATCACATATTTTTATACATTTGTAATACAATGTCTCAACTTCTTGCTAAAGAAGCATAATATATTTTTAAAAAATAGCTATAATAAATATATATTGCATACTTAATTCACTTTTAATACATATAACAAATTTAATATAGTATTGATATAAATGATAATAAATAAAAAATACCGCTAAAATCAGTAATTATTTATTAAAGGAAAAAGGCTCAAAAATGTTATCGAACTTTCAGAAAAGGCTCATTCATACCATCAGTTAAAAGTTTGGCTCATTTATGCCATTATCGTTAAAGAAAATGCTCATTCATGCCATTATTTTTTCAATAATTTTGCAAAATCATTTTTGACACGTGCCCAATTATTATTCGACCGCTCATCCATGAAAAAAATTGACTTCATTTTTTTTTTTATAATTAAATAAATTGATGATGTGACCGAATTATAATTGGTCACCTCATCAATTAAAATTAAAAAATAAAAATTGAATTTCTTTTTAATCTTTTTATTAAAAATGATGACGTGGCCGAATTAGAATTGACAACGTGTCAAAAATAGTTTTGCAAAACCACCATTAAAAATTAATGACATAATAAATAAACTTTTTTTTAACAACAATAACATGAATATAACTTTTACTGATGACATAAATAAAAAATTTCTAAAAATTTAATGGCACAGTTGAACTTTCTCCCTATATTAACCAAGTATCCTAAAAACAAAAGTGTAATATATATAAGAGCCCAATTCAGAATTTGAACAGTTTAGAAGCATCAATATTATTTTAATTTAAGCATGAGTTAAATTTTTAATGATGACTAATAGATAATTCTGTATTTGATTAGTTCCTAACAGCTATTGAACTGTCAGTAGTTCCAATCCCTCTATTTACCATTTTTTATTTATATCATAAATAAACCTTCAACTTTGTAATAATAATCGTAAAAAAATAAATGCATAATTCATCCAGCACATATTTTAATACGGTTATATGCAAACAAATACATTACAAGTGTACTATTTTCCTCTCCACGTGTGTCATCATCTTGAAAGTCGACAGAACAAAGTTTAGAATATGAAAAGGTTCATTATTTTAATCAGCCATCAGTATTATTTTATATTCCAATAAAATTATATAAAGCTGCACGGAATAATCCACGTTAAGGAGTGGACAAATACTTGAACTAAAAGGAAGAAAAGAATTTTAAAAGCGATATTTTTATTTTTTATTAGAGAGAAAGATTAAAGCATAGAGAGAACTAAATGTTGCACCAATTAATTTAGTAGTATCTAACTTTTTTATTGTAAAAATGACACGAGTATATTATTACTACTGTGATGATTATTGAGGTTTCACGTTATAGGACATATGTCTGCCTGGTGGCTGGGTCATTGGTTAACATACACGTGTATAGTAAAAATAAATATAGTAAATAGTATCTTTAATTGTTATAGTTTCTTATTTTTAGAGTTAATTTTAAGAGCTTTAACTAATATTATGATTTTTTAAATTATATTAATATATAAAAATTGTAATTTGTAATATTTTTTTTTTTTATCGAATGAATATGATCTAATTTAATTTTGAAAATTAATAAATTAACTATTGAAAAATATAATATTATAATTAAAAGTGGATAGAGTGAGTAATTTTTACTAGTGAAGTTTGAAGATTATAATGTATATGCAATGGAAAAATATTCTAGATTGATCTTTGACTAAACTAAAATTTATTAAAAATAACTAAAAAACACATAAATGCAGTAATAAAGAAAGTATATAAAAATAACAAAGGAGAAAAAATTAATAAAAATAATTAATAATATAATGATCAAAATAAGGAATAATAATAATAAAAGTTAATATGTTTTATTTGCATGAATCAGTTCAATCTATATAATTATATAACTGATGTGTTGTTTGAAATATTTTTTTATTGAACAAGTCTTTGAAAAAAAAATAACAAGTGAAATTAACACTTAAAATTTTATATGAAACTTTTCTATACAAATCCTACTCTGTTACTTCCTTCGTTTGAAATTATTGGTTTTGTTGTGCTTATTGAAAGTTAATTTTAATTAATTTTTAAAATAAATTATATTATATTAATTTAATATTTTAAATTAAAAAAATAGATATTTTAAAACTAAATGAAAAGTACGATAAATTATAATATTTTATATATTAATATAATCAAAAAACATATCTGAAAATGTTAGTCAAATTTTTAATTATTTAACTCAAAAAATAAAAAACATAACTAATAATACCGGATGTAAAAAAAAAAATGAAACTAACAAAGGATGACGCATAACGTGAAAAGATGAATAGTGAAGGCATTTATGACTTTCATGGGCAGGAGTATGGGAAGCTGGATCGGTGTTAATTATGTCGAATAGGGCAGCGTTTCAACGGCTGACCGGGACTTACGGGCAGCCAGCAGAAATTGCCTCAACTGTCAACACCTGTCTCCTTTTTGGACACCTCTGGGGAATTTGTCGCTTCTACCCTTCTCTCTTTCACAACATTTTCTCCCAAAAAAAAATCTAATTTAATTTAAAATATAATATTTTTAAAATTATATAATATTTTAATATTATAATTTTATATTAAATATATTAAAATATATTTTAATTTTATGATCTTAAATATATAAAATAAAAAAGTAAAATTAAAATTTCTTAAAATAAACTAAAAAAAATAGAGTGTTTTACGTTCTCACCGTTCTTCCGGACAAATGTTACGCCTACGTTTAAGGCCCCATTTGGTAACTTTAATTTTAAAGTTGTTTTTTCTTTGTAAATATGATTTCTATTCCACTTCCTTTACACCAAATTTGAAGAAATGGCAAATAAATTGAAATCAAGGTGTATTATTCTTTCCCGTCTCATTGATTGTTCATATTAAAAATAATTATTTTAATTTATTCTTACAATAAATAAAATTAACGTTTTCATTTATACGTATTTTTTTAAAAGACATGAGAGGGAAAAAATGTAACTGATTTAATAAGAGAAGAAGGGAGTACTTTTAAACATAACGCCTTCTTTATTACTCCATTTGTCTCTAATAATTCTTTTTTATTAATCGTCTTTATTAAAAAGCATCATATATTTTTAGATTTAATAAGTTTTTTAAATTCTAAAATACTTATTTTATTTTAATAGATAATTTATAATTGCAAAATATTTATCGCTTATTTTAATCTTCATACCAAATTATATTATATACAACATCTAAAATGCAATGGAAAGGGAGAAAGTAATGTAAAGAGGAGTATTACATGTTATTTATTTTTAATTTGTTTTTTTTTTCTTGTTCGAAGACTGATATCTACATTCAAATCATATTAAATTTAGATTTATATTAAAAAAATTCATATTATAAAAAAAAAATTATCACTTCACCATCATTCGATGTTGATTGATGATCAAGTATATCAGGTTAAGGTAATTAAGCAAAGAAAAAAACAAATCGGA
The DNA here is from genome assembly GCA_032847665.1 of Solanum chilense. Lineage (NCBI taxonomy): Eukaryota > Viridiplantae > Streptophyta > Magnoliopsida > Solanales > Solanaceae > Solanum > Solanum chilense. The sequence goes on along the minus strand of CM064968.1, from coordinate 45,200,364 downwards.
GAAAAGGTTAAGCAAGTGATGACGTATTTTGAGCTTAATGTTCCATAAAAATCTCCAACTCCGACTATTTTGCAGAACATTACTTTAGTTCTTCTTCCTCTTTTACAAATGTTTGTTTTACAAAAACTTTTCACAATTTGAAGTCTATTTTTTGACGTGACGTGTGTCATTTTGATATATTTTATGTGTTTTTAATTACTTAAGAATTAAAATTATTTTAGATTTTTTTTTTTAATTCATGTGAAGTTATTTTATTTTACCCGTACATTTTAACATATCAAAAGAATTCTTTCACTTTTTTTTTCATAGTATCCTTAGTATTAAATAATCATATAAAAATAATATTTATCAAATTTAAATTTTTGAAAATTTTAATAAAATATAGTTATAGTTAAAAAAAAAATTAAAACGTCATAGATGGGTATAATGATGATTGAAAAAAATTTAACAAGATTATTTTACTTGTACATTAAATACTAGTATATATTTATTTACAAAGTAATTTTTTTCCAAAAAAATATCTATTTTAGACGGAGAGGAGGGACTTAGAGTAATGTCGAATAAAAATAGGATGGTGACATATTTTCAAAAGTAAAACTGACGCGCAAATAAATGGGAGGTGGGTCCGGGCCGGGGGCCCGCATCGCGCTCGGCCCGTTGTAACTTTCTTGCGCTTTAGAAGGGCAAAGCATCTCATGTGCCGTTAGGTCGCAAGTTTTCGTGGAATACCAAATGGACCCTCACTTTCATGAAATTTCTCCAACACTTTTCTGCTACTATTTGCCCTTCATCTCTACCAATATTACCAACCAATGCCATCAATCTTTTTTTTTTGTTCAATAACAAATAATGAATTGTTGTTGAGTAAAATTAAATTATTAGAATTAAGATAAATTAGACATAATATTTATATTTATCAATGGGTTTTTATTTAATTATTAGTTATTAATCATTATATATAAGAAAATTGATAATATGTGAATGAAATGTTATAATTTAGCAATGGCACTGCTCACTTTAAAATATGCCTGTTTACTCAGAGAAGTTAAAAAGGGCGATATGTACATCTTTACTTTGTTTTACCCCTTAAATATTTTAGGAAAATTGGCATATGTTCTTTGGACGAGAAAATGACAAAAAATGCTCCTTATATTTTAAAGTATAATTAATCGAAACTGCTGTCAAATACTGTTTAACTACTTTAATTATTAAATTTAATCGACACTGGAAAACATTAATTACAAGTATAACTTTTATAATCTCTGCTATTTTCGGCTTTCTTGTCCGGCAGTTCGTAAGTTTTCTCAATTCCATTAAATTTAATAGAAACTAAATATGTTTATTTCTAATAAATTAATGGAATTAAAACTGCTAAAACTACTTTAAACCGATCCTCACAACTAACGAGGCTACCTCTTGTGTCACTTTTCTCTTTCTAGATCGCATTAATGGCAAAAAGGTTAATATTTAGAAAAATGAGGATATAATTGTCAGTAAAAGAATGGAATAGTTGGCCAATAGAATTAGATTCCACTTGCACCAAATTGAGAAACATCATTGTTTTGCACTTTACACTTTTTTTCTTCAAATAAAATATTTGTACCAAACTTTCTTTATAACTCACCCTATTTCTTTCTCCAAAATAATATATTTTCACACTGTTTGTTTCTCCTCTCTATATAGTTTCTACAAACAAGAAGAAGAAAAAAAATGGACAGTGCAACCAGAAGAGGGCCTTTTTGTTATACTTCTTTACAAAGGAAGAGTAGCCTCACAAGTCTCTCTTCCATTTCATCTTCATCTTCATCTTCAATGTCATCTCCAAGATTTGCTGGTGGAAGAAAGTACTCTGATACTACTAGATTTCAACAACAACCCCATTTCTTGGATGCTTGTTTTCTTTGTAACAAACCACTTGGTTTTAACCGAGATATTTTCATGTACAGGTCAGTTTTTCTCCAAATTGTTAGTTTTTTTTCAACTTTTCACCCTGACATGTTTGATATTTTGTGCATTACTTTTAACTTACTACATTCAAGACTATTATTAACTTTTCTTAAACTTCAAGTTAAAATCACATAAACAAATTGAAACAGAAGAATGTGTTTTAGTTTTCTTATTTTTCTGTTGGGGGATGGATTTTTTTTTTTTATGAAATAGTGACATTCAAATTTTTACAAAACAGAGTATAGAACTTGTTTATTACTTATAAACCAGGTTAAAACAGAGTTGTTTGGGTTAAATTTTCTCATACATTCAACTCGAAGCAAAAACAATTTTTTAGCGGTCATAAATAGACATAGTAATAAAGACGAGAGTGATAAAATTGTTATGAATATTAGTTAAGTGTCAGTAGATCTAAGTTCGTCGAAGAGCATTTAACTGACTTATTAAGTGACAATTGAGTTATTATCTTTAATTGATTGCTACTAAAAATCAATTTTGATGTAGGGCCTTCTTGATTTTAATATTTTCCAGCAAAGTTTGAGTAATTGTTGGTTTGATTGTTATGTTGCAGAGGGGATACTCCATTCTGTAGTGAAGAATGCAGACAAGAAGAGATAGATAATGATGAAGCAAAGGAGAAAAAATTAAATCTGTCAGCATCCAAGGCTTTGAGAGAAAAGGACCACACTACTTCTCCAAAAAATTACCATTTTCCCAGAGGCACAATTGCTGCTGCTTGAGTCAAAAAAATATATATATTATATATACTACTCAAATCCTCATTAAAGAAAATGAGATGAACAAGTAAAAGAGTTTTTTAAATTAACCTTTAATACTTTAGTAAAGTGATATGTAAATGATGATATGGAAGAAGAGGGTGTGTTGTTGGTGTTATGCTCTATACAAAACATAGCTCTGTTTTTTGGTGAGCTTCTAAAGTTTGTGTATTTGTATCATCTGTGTTATTTCACTAGTGAAATGACAAGTAACTATGAATTTCTACTATTTTTTTTTCTCAGTGTCATCCATGGTTCAAAAAAGTATAATAGGTGTTTTGAAAGGCATAATACATGTGACCTTTAATTTGACTTATTCAATTTTAACACTCGAATTCATATAAAATTGAACAAATACATATGATATAAAAGTTTTATGTAAACTGTCACATAGAGAATTTATCTATTTGTTCAATTTTATATAAGATCAAGTCTTTATTAGTATACCTCTAATTGGAGACCCCTAAAATTAAAAGTCGTAATTGTTAATTGACCTCAAGATGATGATCTGTATTATGTATTTTTGAAATAAGAAAAGTGATTGAACATTATGGTTTCTATGTGTGTTTTATTTTAATTATATATATCCACCAACTCACAATTTTTACCTTCAATTGTTACCAATGGCTAAATGAGTATGGCTCAAACTATATATTTTATGTCACAAGAATTTGTATCAAATAAAGAGAAAAGATAGATTGTACGCCCAACTTCAGAGGTAAAAAAAACTATTTTTATACTCAAATGAAAATAAATTGTCCTATATTCGTGCAGAAAAAGGTTACTCAGAAAAAAAGTATTCTTTCTATTTTATTTTATTGAGTTTTAAAATTCAAAATAAATTTATTTTTACCATAATTCTTTATAGCTGTGTTAAAAATTTTGAATTATAAAAATTATGATTTATATTACTGATACATAATTTATAAATATATAAATTTTATTTTAAAAATTTAAAATATTATGTATCGTTCAAAACTTAAATTTTTTAACTCTAAAAAAACAAAAAAATCATATAAATTGACTTTAAAAACTTATTGACTTTCTCTAAAATCGATAAACTTTGAAGAGGCAAAAATGGAACCAACCAGGTGTACCGTTATGAAAGGGTTAGAATCATTAATATTATCAAAGCTAATTAAGGAGATCTGGAACATCACATAAATGTCACCTACAGTTGTAGCAAAATAGTTTAAGAGATAATAATAAAAGAGAGATACTTAACGGTTAGAAAATTTTAATTAAAATTTGGGCAAAATTTTAAAAAGACATTTATAACTTTTTTCATTCAAAATAAAATTAAGGCTAACTATTGTCTAGTAAATTTGCATAAATCAATTTATTATTTTGATAAGATTAATGTTTTAGATCCCACCTAATAAAATAGAAAAATAAAATATTTAATAGTTTTGTTTCTTCGTCAAATTATTTTTTCTTCTCGTTTTTTTTTTTCATTTTACTTTCTTTACCTTACTTTTTTTTTTAAATTTTCTTGGCTCTTTTTAAAAAATAATTAAAATGTGGAGTAAATTAAAAAAAAAACTAATAAGAATAAATATCTTTATGTCTCCAATAAAGTAATTCTATAAGATAACAGAAAAAAACACTATTTTTGAGATTTAATTTCACATTTTTATATAAATAATTAATATTTAAAAAAGATTATACTATAATACAATTTTAAATACACTATTCATATTTTAAAATAAACACGTGTGCTTAATGTACTGTGAAAATTCTAAATTTACACCTTCAATGAAATTATCTAAAACTAAATATGTTAAAGTAAATTATTAAAAGATAAACTAAAATTATAAATAAAAAAAAAAGTTTTTTTGAAGTTATTCTCACAAAATTTTAAACCGAAAACAATTTTTTATTCATACATTTGATTTAAAGGAAAATTAATATATTAGTGATATAAATTAGTTAATAAGATATATAACGGTTAGTAATAACTTACTTTAATATAAGTACGTACTTTATTTATAATTTTAGTTAAATGAAATATTTATTATGTGTAATTTCTTTTTATTTATTTTCTTGCTTTAGAATTATGTAAATATAATTAGTTAGATATAATCTCATTTATGTAGAACATTCATATTATACAATATTTATATATATTGTTAGGAAATTAGAAATAACATTATTGGTGGATAAAATTTGTATGATTTTTATAATATAGAGAACGTGAATGTTTGATTTCAAAATATAGAGGGTCTATCTTTGATTGAATATATATAATATACAAATGTTTATTGTAGTTAATTAGGATTGATACTTATAAGTTATATGAATTTTATGATTTGTATAATATATTAAAAGCATTCTGAGTTTTTGACTGTTTTTATTATAATATTTTTTAGATTATATTAAAAATAATAATATATAATTTAAATATATTTATACAATAATTAATCAGATTATACAATTTACAAACATTTTACTTCAAAAATTGCAGAGGAAAAGGCCAACGAATTATACAATTGCGAATTATACAATTGCAGTGAAATACAATTTTCTCTAGCTTTATACAACAGAAGTGTATATATTGTGTTTCTGTTTTTGTATAAAGCGAGAAAAACATATATCTTCTTGCTATACACTTATAATTATGCAATATACATACATTTTAATTCGATTCGACTATATGCAAAGCAAATTATACAATTGCAGCGAAATAGGCCAGCGAATTATACGATTTAGGCCAGCGAATTATACACTTGTATATGTATAGCGAATTATACAGTTTTTATGTTTGCTATGGAGCGCAATTATGCAAAGTTTGCTATATTATACAAATATGAATTTTTTATTTGCTATATGTGAAAGTTGCCCATTTTTTAAATAGTCATCCTTGTTTGGGAAATTAGGAATGTCACTTATGTTTGTTTTAGGACTACAATATCATTTAACTTTACCTATTATTCTCAAACTATAATTGACACAAAAAGAAAATTATCTCTCTACATTAGGATGTCATGTCACATTATTTATTTTCTTATTATTAAAAAAATATGCTTTAAACCTATTTAAACGTTAGGTTGCAGTATGTTTTTTAAAAGAAAATATTGTTTTCTATTTATGTTTTTTGAAAATATTTTATTTTTTAGATATATAAAGATAAATTTTAAAAATGAATAAAAAAATAAAATACCCCATTACTTCAACTAACTAGTAATGGACTGTTTTAACTAGACATGGCACCCTATTAGGAGGAGAGAAATAATGTATTTTTTTGTGTCAAGTATATTTTGAGAAAAATAGACAAAGTTGGGTGATATTGTAGTCCTAAAACAAACATAACTGATATTTTTAGATAATTTTCAAAATATGAATGACTATCTAGTGAAAGGTATTCTTGTAAATATATATTTTTAAATAGAGATTATACAAGATTTGTTATTTCTAATATCGAATCAAACTTACGAAACTAATGCAAGTACTACTAATACAAGCATTACTAATGCATCCTATTTTGTATTATTCTTATATACTCTATCAAATAATTGAGAAGTGTATTAATAATATTTTATACTTTCATGATGATCTGAGAATTTACCTTAGCAATCCTTCAAATTTTAATTTGGTTCCGTAAAATTTTAAATTATAATCTACATGACTATCTATTATTCTACTTTCAATCACCATCGAAGAGCACTAATTTTCTTTTGGATCCTTTTTTCCTTTATTCTTTCATCATGGAATTTCATTGCCTTATTATTTCTTTTTTCGAGACTTCCTTCTCCCATTGTTCTTTTCTTAGTCAGTTATGAATTTTATTTTTCTTTAAATGACCACGCACAGAAACATAAAGAGAAATAAGTGATCATTAAAGAGAAGAAAGATATAGGGCTAGGCCTATATATAAAATAATATAGATTTATTGTTGAATTATTTGTACATATTTAATTATTTTACAATTATATACTACGCTCGTTTTATGACTCTTGTATGACTTTCAAACCTAATGGGAAGAAAAGGGGAAGAAGTTTAAACAATTCAATCTTCTGTAAAAAATATATTTTTCAATGTATATATACGAGTAATATTTTTCAAGCAACTAATAAATTCGACTAAGTGTTTAGCCTGAAAATAAAGTCACATATTAATAGTAAAAAAAGATGAAGATGAAATGAAATGGTACTAATTACTGTATATGGCGTGAACATTACAATAAAAATAATTTTTAGCGGCATTTAATATTGATATTAATAAAAAGTACTAAAGCCTTTATCGACATTAGTTAAGTATCATTAGAAACAATATCGCTAAAGGCTTTAGGGACATATACAAAAAATAATAATACCGATAAAAATATATATTTAGCGACAATCAAAAATTAATTGCCGCTAATAATTATTTTTGTTATAGTAAAATGTGAATAATATGACATTAAGTTAAGAATATTTTTTATTAATTTAGTCAAATAACTTGTTTCAACGGTAACTAATGATTTAGCTAGATAAATATAAAAATGACCTATTAATAGCATGGGGTCTGACTTAATACTTTTACTCATCTATAACCCGATTTATAAATATTCTTATCTGTAGTTTTTAAGATACATACATATAAATGAAAAAGCAGTGTTGCTTTAACTATCATAAAATTCTATTGACGTGGATACACAGAATTAGTTATTATATAAAATCATGAGGTGATGGATCATGTGGAATTTAATTTGAGAGAGATTATTTGGTGCGTGAATAAAACCCTATATTAATTGGTAACTCAAAAAAAAAGAAAAGGCTAGAAAGTATAGCACTATTTATACTTTTCATGGTGTGAGACGCTTTAGAAAAAATCATGTGAATTTAGGCTAAAACAAATAGTAATAGTATCATAGTATGTTAATTACATATGGGGTCTGACCAATCTATAATTTGATTACAACTAAAATATGTGATGGATTTAATAAGACCCTGCATCTTTATTATCTCAAATTTAAAAATATTATAAATGACGTTTTCAGTAAAATATGTATTTCTCTTGATAATTTTATTGTAATTCAAATTAATCGAGTCTGTAATACACAGTAATTAATGATTATAAGGAAAAAGTCGATTTAGTTTATCAGAGAAGTTGTGGGAAAGGGAGGGCCTCCAATTAAAGGGATCTTCGATGTTGGACTGTTTTATTTTATTTTTCTTTTTTTTAAAAAAAGTAAATTAACTCATTTTAATTATTTAAATATAATGAATGAATCAACTAAATAAATATTTTAAAAATCTATGATTAAGCAATAATTAATGGGAAAATTGTATATAATAGCAAACTAATAACCTAAATTAAATGGAATAGCTAGGGTTTGATTTAATTGTGCTCCATAGCAAACATTAGCTAATATTTGCCAGCGTCTCTCTCCCAAAAATCTCGCTCGCCAATCTCCATTCTCGCTCGTCTCTCTCGCTTTATACACAGAAGTGTATAATTCTGTTTCTGTTTTGTATAAAGCGAGAGAAATTATATATACACATGCAAAAATGTATATCTTCGTGTTATACACTTAATTATACAATTTACAAACATTTTACTTCAAATATTGCAGAGAAAAAGGCAACGAATTATACAATTGCGAATTATACAATTGTAGTGAAATACAATTTTCTCTAGCTTTATACAACAGAAGTGTATATATTGTGTTTCTGTTTTTGTATAAAACGAGAAAAACATATATATTCTTGCTATACACTTGTAATTATGCAATATACATATATTTTAATTCGATTCAACTGTATGCAAAACAAATTATACAATTGCAGCGAAATAGGGCAGCGGATTCTACAATTTAGGCCAGCGAATTATACAATTTAGGCCAGCAAATTATACACTTGTATATGTATAGCGAATTATACAGTTTTTATGTTTGCTATGGAGCGCAATTATGCAAAGTTTGCTATTGCATACAAATATGAATTTTTGTTTGCATATTTATTTTTACTTTTCACAATAGATTCTGATTCATTTGTAATAAATAATTATATATTTCAATATTATATAATATTAATATAAAATAAGTTTATCTCAAATCATACCTTGTTAGATCATCTGAGTGAGAAAACACAAACATTATTTATTTGCGAAACAAAGTCAAATACTCAAATCCTTGACTTCTATTTTAGGTAGCCCAATAAATTACGTGGTTGGAGCTAGGTATTTGGTAGCTTTGATGTGAGCTATCTTTAAATTAAGAGTTGAAAAAGCACTACTTTTCGAAGATTCTATAAATTATAGATATAAAAAAAATTTATTGAATTTAAAATAACATTTTATAAAAACAAATTTAATTTATTTTCAAAATATAAAAATAAAATTTTGATGAGACTAATCTTTTTTCTAAATGTAAAATTTATTAAGATTTACTATTCCTTTTTTAAAAAAAACAAATTAACATACTTAGTGGGATCAAAATCTGTCTTTTAACTCTTCACTTACAATCTAAATCTGCAAAGTTTGGACCCATAGAATTGCAAAGATGAAAAACTTCAATTTAAAGATACTTCAGGTCTTGTTTTATAGTTTTGACATGTCCACGCTCCGATGAGCATTGAATTTGGGTATCCATAGACATCAAAATTTTATCGCATTTAAAATAGGAATTTACTTCATAAATCTTCAAACTTTAAGTATAAAATTTTACAAAACGAGTTTAATTAATTTTCAAACGATAAGATCCGTTAGAATTTCTGTCGGGTTAATATATTTTAAATTTAAGTCCACAATTGTAAAAAGTATAAGATATTTTTTAAAAATAGATCTCGAATATCATAGAAATTCTTAAGATATTCAGAAAGAGCTGAACATTACATATTCTCTTTCTCAAAGCAAAGTTTATTCCTACTTTCTTGGCGATTAAATATATCATAAGAAGATTCAAACTATTCTATATTAGAAAAATATATCATTATTGACCTTCGAGTCACAAATAAATCTTAGGATTGAAGAAATAGGAATTACTTTCAAATAATCATCTCTAAAGTCTTTGTTTCATCATAATTTATTTGTGATTAAAATTAATTTCTTTTTTAAAATTTGATACCTATTAATAACTGGCTTGACACACTCCTTAAAAAATATAACAAATATAATAATAATAATAATAATAATAATAATAATAATAATAATAATAATAATAATAATAATAATAATAATAATAATAATATACTATAGTTGCACCCATAATTATACTTAATCATCTAAATATTAAAAATGAATACCTCATTCATTTTAGTTTATTTGTCTTGTTAAACTTGTCACCAAGTTCAAATATTGAAACAAATAAATAAAAGAAGGGCAACTTTCACATATAGCAAACAAAAAATTCATATTTGTATGCTATAGCAAACTTTGTATAATTGCGCTCCATAGCAAATATAAAACTGTATAATTTGCTATACATATACAATTGTATAATTCGGTGGCCTAAATTGTATAATTCGCTGGCCTAAATTGTATAATTCGCTGCCCTATTTCGCTGCAATTGTATAATTTGTTTTGCATACAGTTGAATCGAATCAAAATGTATGTATATTGCATAATTATAAGTGTATAGCAAGAAGATATATGTTTTTCTCGCTTTATACAAAAACAGAAACACAATATATACACTTCTGTTGTATAAAGCTAGAGAAAATTGTATTTTATTACAATTGTATAATTCGCAATTGTATAATTCGTTGGCCTTTTTCTCTGCAATATTTGAAGTAAAATATTTATAAATTGTATAATTAAGTGTATAACACGAAGATATACATTTTTGCATGTATATATACAATTTTCTCTCGCTTTATACAAAACAGAAACAGAATTATACACTTCTGTGTATAAAGCGAGAGAGGCGAGCGAGAATGGAGAGTGGCGAGCGAGATTTTTGGGAGAGAGACGCTGGAAAATTTTAGCTAATGTTTGCTATGGAGCACAATTAAATCAAACCCTAGCTATTTCATTTAATTTAGGTTATCAGTTTGCTATTATATATAATTTTCCCAAAAAAAAAAACTCATCAAAAGTTCTGACCCGGGCCCTGCAGCTAGGCCCATTTCAACCTTTGCACTTTGGGAAGACCAGGCCTGCTCCAAATGCATCTCGCATTTGTGTAAAAATAGATGAAAACTAATTTAAGCTTGTTATACTTTTCAGAAATTTTTAGAAATAGTAAATGCAATTAGGCTCTATATTATAGCTTTGATAATTGTATTATATACCTATAGTTTTGTTTGTTATGGAGGTTGCGATTTGTATATATCTGTTTGTATATTTTTGTTTGTGAATATACAAATAGAAATTATATATATATAAATTCTGTATTTATACAATTAGGAATTTCTCATAATTCTATTTCTATATTTCGCTTTTCAATATACAAAAGGGTAATTGATTATGAATTTTGTATAAATCGTATACAAATAGCTACGCATATACAAAATTTTAGATTTACACAATTAGGAAGCGAACTATACAAATTCTGAATTTAACAATTAGGAACCAAATTATACAATATTGAATTTGTACAAATTAAACGAAACACATATCAGGTAAATAGTAAGAATAGAAAAAACTATAGTCGCGAATTATAATTTTCTTAAACTATAGCTTATAGTATCTAATCTAGGCTAAATATTTGTTATTCTACGTAATTTTCTATACATATACGGCCATCCATTAATCCTAATAAATCTGAATTGAAGTATCGTCTCCTTCAATAATGTGTATGCCTTCAACTTGTTCTAAGAACAAAATAGGATTCTAGATGTAATACAAGTGATTAAACAATAGTTTTTTTTGTTTTAACCAATGATATTCGACAAGAAAGTTTTACGTTCATTTACACTGATCTCATTTACACTTAAATCTCATTCCCATTTCTCCAAATCTATTTTCTTTCCCAAACCAAACCAAAAATAAAATAAAAAAGGAGTCAGCTACAAGAAGAAGACTGTCCTGTTTTTATCAACGACGGTCTTGTTTCTGTGGCTGAAATGGAAACTCAGATTTTAAAAAAACAATCACAAAAATTCATTAATTTCTAGGAGGATTATTTTCAACAATCTTATTTTTCATTCTTTAATCTCATCTCCAAAATTACCTGATACTACAATTCAACAACAAAAACCCCATTTTTTGGATTCTTGTTTTCTTTGCAATAAACCAATTGCTCACAACACACACATCTTTATGTACACGTTACTTTTTCTTCACCCACTATTTTTCAAATTTCAAAGTCAAATTTTATAAGTTAAATAATTAGAAAAACAAATCAATATATATATATAAATGAGGATCTTCAATCAGCCTATGTGGCATGCCTCAATGATGAGAAAAATATATATTTTTATTTTTTTAAAAAAGGGCTTTTTAGATTATTTCTTTTTACACAATAATATTATGTGTATATATATGTATGTTGCTATTAATAAATTAGTTAATGAGCATTACACCTCCTAACTCCTAACCTTTCATATTCATAACCTTCAAAATATTTAATATAAAAATTATAACTCCTAAATATTACACCTATAAAAACCTATTTTGAGATATTCCATGATGGTCATTTTATTTTTATTTTCCTTATTCTTCATTTTTTATACCTTTGATTTGTTAATTTATTTTTTTGTCTTCTTTGATCTGATTTTTGCAGGAAAGGGATGTATAATGAAAAATGTTATATATTTTGCATATTTTGATTTTGTGAGGTAAAATGATTTAATATGTCTAATTATCATTATCACTTTGTTCTGTTGTAATTACATATATATTTGATATTATTAGGTTGAGTTGTTGATGATACAAATCATGATTCTTTTATATAAAAAATAATTTGTTCATTTTTATAATTTTTTTTTTGCTTCTCTTTGTAGTTTTTTGAGATTTTTTTTCTTAATCTTGTAGTTTCTACCGACACTGATTGTCTTTATTCACTTTGTAAATTTGAAGAATCGTATATTTTAAATATTTTTGCTTGATTAGTTGATTAATTTTATGTATGTTTGTTGGTATTATTGTATGGATTGTTTATAGTTCTCCGTTTAAACCACTGATGTAACAAGAGTTGATTGGTTCCTTATCAGATTAATTAGTTGATTGAAAAAAACGCCAATATATCTTATTTCTGATTTCGTCTAACAATATCATCCTCCTCACTAGCTATAAAAATGTTATACAAATATATAATAAATATAAGTAATAAAAAAAGTAATATATCATATCTCAATATAAAGTAAATAAAATACTAAATATTAAATTCAAATATTATATAGCTAAGAATCAAATAAATTGATTCCTGTTATAGTTTCGTATCTCACAATCACATAACAATGATATGGTAAAAATACATAATTTTAACGTTGCATTATTTTTTATATTATTCATATATAATTATTATTTATAGGCCAAAAATTTCACAATTTTGAGAATTTAATCAGCAAAAAATTAAATATTTTTTAATTTTATTTTAAAACATTCGTACGATTACTTTTTTTTGTTGATAATTTCAAAAAAAATTTCTATTCCTTTTGACTAACTTTTTAATTCAGTGTCCCTTTTTAAATTTATTTTTAATTAATTTTTCTCTTGATAGATATCTCTCCAATAATATAAAATAAGAGAAAAAGTATATATTGTTCAAAATAATAGTAATTACAAAAAATAATGTTTATTATTAGAAGCATATTTGGAGACTTTTAATAATTTGAATTTTCTTAAATGAGGTAAAAAGAAAATATGTCATATAATAAAATAAATCATAAAAATGGTGGAGGATTTTACTTAAACATATTTTTGTTTATTAAAAAAATATGTCACATTTTTTTTTTACCTTTTTCTCTTATTTTTATAAATTTATTTTTAATTTAATTTTTATCATAAACTCATACCTCTTCATCTTTCAAAACCTCTATTCTTAATTAATACTTATTAGTAATACCTAAAACTTCCAACTTTATACCTTCATAACCCCAAATTACTTAATGTTTAAATTTGTGACATATTAAAATCACATCAAAAAATATTTCTAACCAAATATATTTATGTTTAGCTTAATTGTCCTCTACTTTAATCTTGTAATGCAAAATCTATCGACAAAGACTTCTTTGTATAATTATTTTTACTTCTAATAAGAATGATACAAAATAAGATATATAAAAGAGAATAATTGATTTGTTTTTTTGCATGAAATTATAAGAGCAAGATCATTACTAAAAGTAAGACAAAAACAATTCTTGAAAATATTAAAATGTATTTGTAGATACGCTTAGCAGCGGGAGATAATCAAAATTATTATGAAATTATTTTTAAATTTTAAATAAAATATGAATCATGAAAAATATAATAAAAATTAATTAAGAGAATTCATTTAAACATTTTGCTTAAATTAATAAAAAGCTTAAGACAAGCTAACTTGATTATGTTAAGATTTGATGCTAATTGTTACTGTTTTACAAAAATATATATAAATTAGTAAAAATACTAAAGACAAGCAAACTTCATTCTCTTAATTACGATGCTAATTGTTTATGTTTTCTTAATAGAATTAAATAAGCAAAGACTAAAAAATAAAAAATAAAAAGAAAAAAGAAAAAAGGGAGACTAAAAATAGTGTTGAAATAAATTTTTTTAAAAAACTTAGAATTATAGAAGAAAATTTATCAAGGAAAAAATTAATACAGATAATCATTTCAAATATACTTATTACTTAACCATTCATCCTCCATTATAATGATTCTAAAAATTTACTTAACTTTTTATCCTACACTTTAATTATAAGAAAATATTATTTATCGTTAATAATTATAAATATTCATATTATTTGTGAACAATTTTTTTATATTTACTTTATTCAGAAAATATTCAAGAGTTTAATTATAAGTTTTTAGTAGATATATAATTTTTTTTAATCTTAACATAAAACCTTTTACTATTCATCTATAATTGTTCATTTATTACTTATTTTATTATGCATTTTAACAATAATATATTATTTTTATGTTAATTCTATATCACTAAAAATTATTTTACCAAACTAAAATCATGTATCACCCATTTTCTTTCAAAGAATCAATATACAGAGAACTTTATATCTTAATATATAAATATTGAATTACTTTTTTTAAGTCTTCAAAATATAGGTAGCTTATCTATTACGAATAATTTTTCATATTTCTAAGTCTATATTTGAATTTATTACTATTTAATTCTTTTGATATTTTTAAAAAAATTTAAAAGACTAAAAATCTCACTTTAAATTTTTAACAAAACATCAAAGTTAACCATATTTAATTTTGAGAACTCATTCAAATGGATAACGAAGTCATAAATTCTTAATTATATATTATAACTAACATAAAATAATAGGTACTATTCAACCAAAAAAAGTATAGATATTTGACCGTACATGTATTTATTTTTTGATAAAATTAATTCATGTATTGAGTTGAAATTACAAAGCTAAATGATAAAATTTATTAACTAATCTATTTGAATTTAAAAATTAAATAAAAATGAAAACTTTTAGACACCGCGCATAGCGCGGCTAAGTTTACTAGT
The DNA here is from genome assembly GCA_032847665.1 of Solanum chilense. Lineage (NCBI taxonomy): Eukaryota > Viridiplantae > Streptophyta > Magnoliopsida > Solanales > Solanaceae > Solanum > Solanum chilense. Next base: position 45,185,095 of record CM064968.1, on the reverse strand, counting down.
TGAAATATAAAGCGTAATGTCATGTCCCGTTTGAAAACAGATATACTCACATTAATAGCAACTTCAATTCCATCGGCAACGAAAATTACTCCCTCCGTCAATTATCATTTGTCGTGGTTTCTATTTTTAGAGTTAAATTATAAGAATTTTAACTAATATTTTGAGATATGCAAAAATTGCAATTTTATAGTACTTTTCATATAGTTTTTGAATATCTAAATTTTTTTATTTAAAATATTGAATTAATATAATCTCATTTTAACTTTAAAAATTAGTACAAAAGACTTTTAAAAAATGCAACATGACAAATAAAAGTGAACGGAGAAAGTACATTAGTAAGAAATAAAAATGAAAACAATCTCCTTATTAAAACGATCACAATAAAAAATAATTAGTAATATTTTATAATATATTGCTGGTTCATTTATCGTAAAAATATATGGAAAATTTAGTTAATTAGTCAAAAAAATCAACTTATTTAGTGATAATATCTATACTTTAATAATATTAGTAACATGTCAAAAATGTCATTATTTTAAAAATAAATAATTATTATGATATTATTAATATTTTCTCCTCTCTTACTTTCTTCCGAATCAAATTTTCGGATTTTTCTATCTTTTCTTATTCTTCTTTTCAATTTCTCTCTCTAACATTCTTCCAAATCAATTCCACAGATTTTCGATTCAATATATTAATATTTTCTATTATTCTCATTTAATTTCGTTGCAAGATTTGATTTGAAGATTAACATTGATTTGGGTATTATGTTTTTCAGATTCCTTATTTATTTACTTGTGTTTTTTTTTAATTTTATTTTTATTTTGTTGTTGTTCTTAAAACATCTTTTAGGGTTTGAGACTACATAATTCTCTCTTTAATTGACGTTTTCAAGAGAGTTACTAGAGGTATTGGACAAAATAATCAAAGTTCTTCTGATTTTCCATCATTTAATTTTTTTCACTCAAGAATTAAACAACAACGTAGGTTCCGCTTCTAAATCTAAGGAGGATATACGACGGGGAAAAATCCCACACAAATTCATAACCATGAAGTTGAAGAAGACCAATTTGTTGGAGAAGGAGTTTTTTTTTTTTTTTTTGCATGTTCTTTGTCTTGCATGTTTAGTTTAATTTGTTTAGTAGTTTTTAAGATTCAAAAATATTCATGTTAAAATGCGTTTGGAAGTGTATATGGAATTTTTATTATGTTATAGTTAATATTTATTTTTGTATTTCATATATCTATTGTATTTTGTATTCTGTTTTTTTTTTGTGTGTGTTAATTATGTCAATGTAACACATTATATTGACATAATGTAACACATTATGAGTTTTGATTGTGTATATTTCATAGTTTTGATGTTTTTTGTATTCATAGATTTGAAAGTATATATTGAATTTTGTTATTGTTTTTGTCAGTATGTATTTTTGTATTTCATTGTTTTATTGTATTTTGTATGCATAGATTTGGAATCGTATTTCATATATTTAATTCATTTCGTATTCTGTTTTTTTATAATTATGTCAATGTATCACAGTTAGTATTTATTTTTGTATTTCATAGTTTTATTGTTTTCTCTATTCATAAATTTGGAAGTATATATTGAATTTTGATACTGTTTTAGTCAGTATGTATTTATACAATTACCAGTTGTATTCTTTCAAAAATTATGTTGCATTGTTTCAGATTTGACATTTTTTTTTCTAATTTGTATTTATTCTAAAGGTATGTCAACTAGTTATGTACTTTATTTAAAAATGAGTACACCAAATATTCAATTATTCCTTTTCAATTTTATATTTTCATTCACTTTTTCATCATACTAATTTTTTTGTATTTTATATATTAATATACAAAATTCTAAATAAAAACTAGAATAAATAGAAATACAAATAAAATACATATTGAAATGAATACATACAAGATTTTTGATGAAAAAATAACTATATAGGGAAAAAATATATGAAAATACAAATATATTTCTTAAATGACTATATAGATAAATTCGGCATACCTATTGGAATGAATACAAACTAATAAATAACTATAATAAATATAAATAAAATATCTTGTGGAATGAATATAATTTTAAAAAGGTAAAATTCTAGAGAAAAAAAAGAATAAAATTTAAATTTTATTTGAAAATGTAACTAATGAGAAAATTAAGAATTCTTACCTTTTTTTTTGAAATATTATCTCCCTTGATTTTCTCCCTTTTGTTATTAAATAATTATATTCTTTAAATAAAAACAAATAATAAAAACATAAATAAAATACATAACAAACTAAAATTTGACATTTTTACTAAATATTGAAAGTGTTGCTAATGAGTACTCTTAAATGCTAAAATATTGACATTTTGAAAAATTTCTCAAAATATATAGGACTACTAACAATAAAGTGCACAACGACATTGAGTTTCTGAATTGGCACAAAATACATCTCTAACATTTTTAAATTGACGGGAACACTCATCCTTGCATTTACGATCACCAAGTCCAAAATTGCAGTGATCTACTTTTATTCTCACCATGCATATCTTATCTCCACTCCAATTAACAATTCTCCCATCTGTAACAAAGAAATATTTCGTCTTATCAATAAAAGATTTATTTTTCGATTCATTGATAAGTCTGATTATTTTTTTTCATTCAATACGTAGAAATCAACAGAAAATTTATTCATTTTTACCTGATGGATATGTGAGAAGAAGAGCCATGATAGAAAACAAACATAATAGCAAAAATTTGTTCATCTTTTTTGGTGCAACCTTTAAAGTACTATTCCTCCAAATTATTGAATGCTTATTTCTTGCGATAAAGTTGTTTAAATAGAAAATACTTGGACCATCATAGTAATTGAACCTTGATTTAAAAATAACCAAAATCTATTAATTAAAGGAACCAAATTAATAAATAATAGTACATCGACATTAAAATAGCTAAAAAAAAAAATCTGTCAATTAATGGAATTTAGTGTAATTATTTTTTAATTATTTCCTTTTTGGACTCGATATGTAACATAAGATAGGTGGATTAAAATATGACATGTATCAAGCTATTGAAAAAAATTAAATTGCAAGTCGTCCACAACCTGTATTAATTATTGGTTACATACCGTACATGTGTTTTTAATGACCAGTATTACCTTGACCTCAATTTATATAATGATGTTTAACTTGATCTAAATATTCTTTCATAAATTATGAAGGTAAAAAAGGAATTTTACATTAAATTATTTTTAATTATAAAAATATCACATTATTTTAGAACGAACTAAAAAAGTATGTCAGATGGATAACAATTAGACATTGTGTTTGTACTATAAAAATAAAATTAATAAACAAAATGTAATAAGTTAATGTCCAATGTTGAGCGTCAAATAAAATCATTGCACGGCGGACTATATCGAATTGTAGACGAAGACAGTATATTTGACTGACATACAAAATTAAAACTTTGTAATAGTAATAAAATTAGGAAGAATATCTTTGACTATCTTAAATTCTTAATGAGTATCAATCAGAAAAAATAAAGCTCCATAAAATTAAATCAAGATTTTACACACACACAATGACAATACATATTATATATACATATTAGAAAAATCTTTCTAGAATAATTACAAAAATATTCAATCTATATATATGGAGTTAAATTACCATTCCTCAATATAAAATCTTTAAGTGGCACGGCATATTATTATAAATTCTTTAAGATCCTACAAATCACATGTGATTATAGGCAATATGGCTTAGCTTGTTCTAGTTGTATTTATAAGGAAGGAAATATTGAAAACACTTTTAAAAAATGGTGTAAATTATTAGTTTTGTTTTTTAATTATTGATAGTTTTAGAAATATGTTTTTATTGGACTAATTAAACTTGAATACACGCATAATATTCTATATGACATAAAAAGTGATCTCAAACTCTCACAATAATAAAAATGTTTTAAGCATCAATAAATATACACGTTAACAAATAATCTAAAGCTTCTACCTGCATAAGTTTAATTGACATCAGATCCAATATCGCTATAGGTTTTAAGGACATTTACAAAGAGTGCTTATTTTAGCTAAAAATACATCTTTAGTGATAATCAAGCTATTGTCATTCATTAATTATCGTTAAGAATTTTTTTTAGTGTAGTGTCTTGTAGATTTATGAAACTCATAATAAAAATCGAGAGAAATGTTGAAATCATTCCTAATCTTGGCGAGAACTTAGTAGTGTATTTCACTATTGTCACAAGATCAAAACTGTAGTTAAGTTCAGTTAGCTAAGTAAAAGAGTGTTTTAAGGCTTTCAATAGTTTAAGGATGAAGCTGATAATTTATGCCGAATTTAGGAGTGTTTTGGTCTGTACTTCTCTCATTTATAAATGGGAAAAGGGTCAAATATGCCCCTATACTATTTGAAAAAGTCTAGATATACCCTCCGTTTAAAGTTTGGTTCACTCATGCCCTCGTCATCCAACTTTTGGTCCAAATATGCCCTTATGAGCGTTAGTTGTCATGTTGGACATATCCAACTCATTTTTCATTTCTTTAAATGCCACATAGAAATGTCATGTCATTTTGACCTTACCACATGACATTTATATGAAAATGGAAAGATCTTTTATTATTGAAAGAAAATGTATCGTGATAAAATAAATTACTTTGTATGTATTGAAGCATAAAATGCATAAATAAATAAAATTAAAGAAAATCCATTACACCTCTTCTCGCTTTCTTTCTATAATTCCACAAAAAATCTCATAAAAAAGGCCTTCAGAAGATTCTTTAACCTTACAATTTTACTTTTTGAATAAGAATTTAGAATTATCCGAAGAATTGTTGGTAAAAGTTGGAGTCAGAGATTTCATTTAGCATATGTATTCATAAAATGTATTTACTGTTATATTTTTTCTTTTCAGATTTTTAGGCAAATTAAACCTTCAATACTTTGTAAGAACTGTAATAAGAAATTCATTATTGAAGAAAAATAACATGAATAATCTGAAACAATTTTTCGAGGATATCTTTTTGGTGAATAAATTAAAGAACAGACAAAATGAAGAAGCTCAACAACAATTTATAAAAAAAATAAAGACATGAAATTTAATTGAAAATCTAAATTCATACATTATAATTGCACAAAATAAACTGTATATTTTCTGAGAGCACATAATGAAATACCAAAGAAAAGCACGATACCTTTGTAATCCTAGTAATTTTTCTCCAAGAATAAAATGTAAATAGTTTTCTTTTAATTTTATTTATTTGTGGGTTTATGTTTCAATACATACACAAAAAAAAGTTTACTTTATTATGTTTGATTTTTTATCGATAAATTTGATGGAGTGATTTTTGAAGATAAAAGTCTTAAGTAGAGTGATTTTATTGTTATAAAAACAAAGTTTAATGACTTTATGACATCAATTCTAATAGTTGAGTGACCTTTTAGGATATTAACTCTTATAATAAAGTTTAAATAAAAATCAAATTACTACTGATGCAAAAAAAGAAAATCAATTCAACACTAAGAATGACAATAATATTAAATGTTTGTTTTTTAGTTTTACATAGATTTAGACAATTAAAATACATGATCTAATTAGACAATTCAAATATATGATCTAATTTTACTTTCGCTTAATATTTAGTCATGTAACTAATACTTACTAAACTTATTTTAGCATGATTTAGTACTTTAAATTATACAAAAAATTTTATGACTTATTAATTTGCAATATTTATTTTATGCGATTAATTATTATTTTTTTGTTGGATATTTTAGTGTTATCAATCACATCACATTTTTTGTTATTTTCTTGAGAAATAACTTAGAAATTGCATTTTGGTAGGAATAAAGAAATATTTAAGTACAAGTAAATTATATGTTTGTATAAATACTTTATCAAAAAAATCCCAAAATAAAAAAAAAAAAAAAAAACAAAAAAACTCTGAAGTTGAAAAACTCAAAATTTATTAATTTGATTTGATTTATAAATTCACGACAAAAATAATTTAGTTTAATATTTGAAAAAGCTAAACCAATTTCATGCTCTCATTTGTCTCATTGAGATATTAGATGACCAATGAAGTGAAAATTTGCTTAGTATAGAAGGTTTGACACTTGGAAGATGTGGATTTGTGCAGTTCCCTTATTCTCTTTATAAAGCCCCTAACTTACCATTTTAAGACATGCTTAGTATATAAGGTTTAAGACTCTAACTATGTGGGCCAATGCAGTTTCTTTACCCCTCTTTTTAAAGCCCATAACTTACCATTTTAATCTTATTAATTTTAGCTTCAAATTGCAATTATTTTATTTGTTTTATGGTGATTTTAATAATTTAATATATTTTATAATTTATGATTTAGGGGTAAAAGGTTGATACATGTGTTATTTTGATGTTTATAACTTAGAAATTCAACATCCTTGTAACAAAGTAATGATATATACACAAGAAACATCTATAAACGATATCTATTCATAATAATAAGATTGTTTCAAGTCAACAAAATATTAGCCATTTGTTTCAATACACAATTTTGGTTGTTATTGTAAAAGATGCTATTGACAAATTTAAAATTTGAGTAATTTACATTCCTAAAATAGTTGGCAAAGTTCTAAAAACTTGAAAAACTTAACTAACTTCAGAAATGGGACATGAGATATGCCACATTCTAATGTCATGATCATGTAAGAAAATAATAAACCTTTTTTAATTAATTGAAAAGGTCAAATAACGAAAATCCTAAGATAACAAAAATTAGTTGAGTGACCATCTACGAGATAAACTCGATTTTTTCAACACTAAATGATATTCACTTGTATTTTGTGCTGAAGTGATGGTGTTATTCATCATATATGATGCCATCCAAGAAAGTTCTATTCAGTAGTTTGGGATTTGAGGAATTGAATAAATTGTGATGAAAAATCAATAAAAATGTTTACATGTAAAAACAAAACGTAGAAAAACAGGGGTTAATTAATTAGGTCACTTATCGATAATCTGAAGGAACATATTTAAGGATTAATACTTCCGAAGCAATTTTGCAGTTCTTCTAAATCATCTACTGGCATTTATTTCCCCTAGGAATGTGTAAATCTTATACGAAAATTAGCTGGAGTTATACAGTTCTACAAAGAGCGACGATAATGAATCTATCCCTCTACGGCTCTACGTTTCTCCACTTAAATATTATCATAGTCAACTTCCTAATCCATGATGTGTTCTTGTCACACGAGACATTAAACCTAACCAAACCCCCAAGGCTGGAATTTTAATGACTTATCTCAGCCACAATGCAAAACTTAACAATTTACCAGCACATAAGATCTTTCACCCGATAAAATAATGCACAGCTAGAAGTCAAAAGGGAAAGACTTTTAGAGACATATAACGTATACTCAAGAACACAATGACATTCAATTGAAACCCCAGGCAAGAAGTCAACTGTATGTACAAAAAAATATTATGTTTCAAATCCAAGTTGCGATACTTGGGTGTACATTGACATAAAACTCACGCTACAGAATAGTTTGTAATGCAGTATTTGAGAGATCCTCACAGGGTAACAAAAAAAGCACAAAACTGTAGCAAGGGAGAATTGTATACATAAACGTAGTCCAAGTAAATTTGTTATCACACAGCATCTTCAAAAGCCTGTATGAGAATAAAACCTATAACAGAACCTTACAATTCTACATGTGCTATTAAAAGCATTACCTCTGCTAGCACATTAATAAGGAAAACATAGACAGTAGGTAACACTACCAGGATCAAGGCTTGTGGACCTTGAAACCAAAAACTCTGGGAACGTAGCTCTGAGAAATCTTCTGCGGCTTGAGGTGTCCATAAGTCATCAAGAACAGGTGCGGAAATGTGGTTCCAAAGTAAGCTCCATCAATGTCTTTGACATAGTAAAGGAAATGCAAAAGAGACACTGATATATATGCAAAAATGAAGAGGAGAAAATAAAACATCATCCCTGCCTTGCTTGTGAGAAAATGTCAAATGTGTCGGACAGTTCAATAGTGTTTACAGATTGATTCCCTCTTCAAATCTGTCCACCCATCCACAACTTGTTTGACGCATTTCAAAGAAAATACGAGAAAAATAAACATGGTGGCTGTTGTGGAAGAAAGGTTCGAAACTAAGATACCATTTACTCTTAAGATCTTCCGATATTGAAAATGCTACCAAAACAATTATGTCTCAGTCCCAGCAAGTTGGGTTAGCTATATTACCCTCGTTTACATTGCAACTCTATTTAAGCTCATCTCAGGACAATATTATACAAAAAAAAAAAAAAAAACATACTGCAAATTCTCTATATTATCTAGTGGCCTATAAATCTCCGACAGTATTAAAAGAGACTCAAATAAAATAACATGACAAAAATTGCTGCCAACTCTAAGGTAAATTAAACATCCCAATTTTCTCAGAACACCAATATCCTCTAAAACTTTTCACTACCAGATGAAAGATCCAATCTCAATTCAAGGCAGAGAGATACAAGACATGGTGAGACGTGCAAACCACATTCATGTATTCCTTTGTTTTCAAATCACAACATTCAAGTTCCTAGTTTTACACATTTCAGATAAAAGGAGAAGGGGGCAAGATGACGGAATGCAGACAGTATGTTGATGGTTGCATTAAGAAATAACAAAGCAGAACAAAAAGGATACTCTCATGATATCTTGACCGAGGTGTATACGCATCTTCACATCGAGGACAGTATATATTCACCCTGCTTTGTCGGGGAATGTCTGACTGGCCAACAGGGAGGCATGGTTGTCCACAGCAGTAAACTCTTGGACATCTCCCAAACTCAGCATTCTTGTACTTCTCTAACTGAAAAGACCAGTTACCTTCCAATTATTATAGCTATGACCACATATAATTTTCAATGCTACAAAAATTCTTACCATAGCAGCGAGTCCCTTTGTTGTCAAGATGTAGCGGGCATGTATTAGACCATAAAGCATCTCTGCTGCTGATTCAACTAGTTCATTCTGTTCTTCTGTAAACATATCACCTACACATTTCAGGCATTCTCATCGATCATATGACCTTGAGAAACTACCACAAGATAACAGGCAGAGGACCTTTTTAAATGCTAACGGTCTAAACATGACTTCTATAATGGCATGGAGAAATGTTTCTCAGAACAAGCACATATCTCTAGTTTGCTAAAATCTTATATAGAGAAATTTCTTCAAAATTACTACTGTGGTAACTATAAAAAACCAAAGTTCTCCTCTAAGATATAAGAAAATACCAATTACAAACCCCCTCTAAACAGTCTTATCCAAATAAGATGTTTACTTTCAACAAAATACAGCTCCAATGTTAATACTGTTTCTTTGACTGGTAGATTATTCACTTGGCATATTTATGACAAGAATATAAAATTATACAGGACGCTAAGTCGACAAAACCAGCCTTCATTCTCAGTAAAAGCTGGGGAGCTATTTCACTTTGAACAGTCACCAAATCAACCTCTACTTTCAGAGAACTTATATACAAATACACCTCCTCTCTGGCGTCCTTTAAAACTCATAGAAGAATACATGATTACCTTCAAACTAGCAAAGCATAAGAAGCATCCAGATGCATACTAGTACGGCAAGACCAATACATGGGAAACTAATACAACAATCATCTCTTTTTTATTTTAATTGTTAGTAATGAAACAATCATCTTAATGCTAGCAATACAGATTATTAAGACATTCCACCAGAGAGTAACAAATATCAGCTAATATTATTGTTAGATCCATGATGGCAAACAAATCTCTCTAAATGTCAAACCATTTGTAATTTGGTCCGTCTAATTTTCATCAACTACAAATGCTATTGACTAAGGGGTTGTTTGGTATGGTGTATAAAAATAGTGCATTAGTTATGCTGAGACTATTTCTTATGTAGTGTTTTGTTTGGTGTATTGATAATAACAGGCATTGCATAGTTTCTAAAAAATTGTTTATAAAATACCCTCCACAAGTAGGTGGAGAAGGTTTCTTCCAGAGGCACCTATGTCTTTAATCATTCTAATGCATACATTGAAACTCCTTGCATTACTAATACCGTTGATTTCCATGTATTAGTTGTACATACCTTAATACCAAATTGGTTGAAAAAGTGTACCAAACATTCATTAGCTTTGTGTATTAATAGTAACTTGTTAGGTACTTTCTCAATCTTTGTATAACTAATACAAGTATTAGTTATTCCGTCTTTTGTGTATTATTAATACATGGAAAACCATGATATAGTAATGCAAGGGGATTTAATGCATCCATTAGCATGGTTAACGAATCAATTCCCCTCAAAACCTTTTTTACATCTATTCCACTATATTTGCGCAGGGTATATTTGTAAGTAAATAGTTTAAAAAGAATTATGCAATGCATGCTATTTTTAACACACCAACCCAAACAATGAATAAAAAATAACACAAGCATTATTATATATATTGTTTAGCACCATTCTTATAAACCCTACCAAACGACCCCCAATAATACGCAAAGCTAATGCATGCACTTATTTCTAGTGCACTCAAGAGACAGCGAGGAACAAGCCAATCATGACAGACCGTAACCTTAGATACTCAGACGTGCAATTTGCAAATCACAGTACACAGCAGAAAGAAGTGGTCACAATATGGAAAGAGAAAACTCACCATGAGAAGATTCGACGTCTAGAATCAGATCAAGTGCATAATCATAATATGGTACAAGGCTGCTTAGACCGCACAGGTTAAAGTCATCTTGGATGTAGTCATCATCAACTTCACAGAAGAACTCATTCCCACGTAGACCGCAGTACCATGAGATCCATGAAGTGTCTTCTCCATCAGAACCACTAATATCTGATGCCTCACTGTCTGTTTCAGATTCTGCTGCAAATGGAAAACAAAAGTAAAAACTACAAGAAAATTTAGTTTCGTAACTGGACAAATCAGTCAAACTGCTTAGCAAATCTTAAAATTATAAGACATGAATCTGAGCTCATGGATTAAGAGCCTGCTTTGATTGGCTTGTGCTTTTAAGCCAAAATAGCTTTCAAGCACTTTTGAAGTGTTTGGGAAATTTAAAAGGTGCTTCATTCAGCTGATCCCATGGACTAAACCTATATTTTCCTTATTAAAACACCTAGTTCATTGATTCACTGGTCAAAACCAGCCAATTGAAGTCCTCAAAATTTCAAACATTTATCTTATTATTACCAACTTTTAATACTAAAGAATGATTATGTGGAAAGAAAGGATGTCTAGATGTTTTGAAGATGGTAGTTCAATCCAGAAGATAAAAATGCATTATGTGCTGCTGTTCTATTTTTGGTGTAAAACAAGAACCACAAGAGATTCAGAAGCTATTCTATATACTCTAGGATTCTGTAAGGAGATAGAAATTTCTGATGTATATTTTGATACATTTTTCTAGTAATTATGTCCAGTACAACCTTTGTGCTTTTAGACTATATAAAATTTGTTACCATCTAAACAAAAGACTATAAAAGGATCCATGAGGAACAAGCTATTTAATATGTTCTACTTGTGTTCAAATTTTATTTTATTTTAAGTTAAAAAGATATTCTACTTGTTTTAAATTTTATCTTTTCCCTATTTTAGTTGCTCTTTTCTTTTTAGCCAAGATTGTGGAAAGGGGATAGATGAGCATTGGCCCTTGCACGGGTTCAAGTTACTTACTAGCAAGCTCTCAAAATCTTTCTCGAAGGGCTGTACTTTACAGATGCATTTTTCACTTTAGTCTATGTTGATTGTTGTACCCATTAAAAATCAGAAGTAATACCTTTGCATCTGGAGTTATTTGACTAGTGGAAACTGGGAAGAGGAGACTAGGTTTTCTTGACATCCCTTTTCTTTTTCAATTTCAAAGAGTGACGAGTCTAGTTTTGCTATATAACTAGAAGAGAAATAGGGTGGAAGTATGCCAAAAATCAACCAGATCAGTTGGCTAATTGGAGCAAGAAATGAACACATGTTTTCTTCCTCTTCAATGCTCATTTAATGAAACTTTTCTCGACCTTTTGGCTGAGGTCAAGTGATGTTCATTTAATGAACTCAAAGCGTGTTACTAACTGTGTATCTCACAGAATGATCATCCCCTTGGATTGGAAAATTCTAAGGGTAAATGTCATAATAATCTCTAAACACGAGTCTTATATCAAGACCTTACGTTCTTCTTATCAAGATATATCAGGGCCTTGAATTTTTATATTAATACATAAATATGCCCTTTAACTAGGTTTCAAATCACATTTATGCCCTTCAAGGCTTCAACTTTGGGTTTGCACAAGTAGACACTTAACTTAAACTTGTATAAAGTTGAACAAATAGACACACATGTCCCTACATGACATCCTACATATCATATTGTCCTACATGTGTTGTGCCACTTCAGGGCCTTGTATTTTTATATTAATACATAAATATGCCCTTTAACTAGGTTTCAAATCACATATATGCCCTTCAACTTTGGGTGTCACATATATGCCCTTCAACTTTGGATGTCCACAAGTAGACACTTAAACTTAAACTTGTATAAAGTTGAACAAATAGACGCACATGTCCTACATGACATCCTAGATATCATTTTGTCCTACGTGTGTTGTGCCACTTAAGACTCATGTGTTAACTTGTTTAAGTTTATACAAGTTTAAGTCTCTACTTGTGCATATCCAAAATTGAAGGGCATAAATGTGAAATGAGGTCAAGTTAAGGGGCACATTTATGTATTATGCCTTTTATATTCTATTTCTTTTTTTTCTGGAGGGAAGTCCTACATCAGGACCTTATTTGTAACCATCAAGTATAATTAATGTGAGGACTTCATAAAGCAATCAGATGCAAAATAAATGGCATGGCTTAGTCTCATGCAAGTGACAAATGCTCATCCATGATCCACCCTAGGAAGTGCCAAAAGAAAAAAAGAGCAAAAATGCATCAAGATTCGCCTGAATTGTTTCACTAATTATAGCTAAAGAAAGCTACCATGTTCATCCTGGAAGATAAGTCTGAATTTATTTACTGATTATAAGCTTATTGTTACGTGCATATCCGCTCTTTGAAACAACAGTAGAAGTTTGTTTTCATTCATATCTCACAAATGGATAGGTGATGTTGCAACTATACCATCCTCTAATTCCCAAGTAAGTCTCCAACATGCTGAACTAACACTTGTATCAGGATATATCAGGGACTTGCTACTCTGATGCAGTCAGTTGTACTAGCCCACATACTATTTGCATACTTACCACTGCCCCAAGCCCCTATACTCACCAAATTATCCATAATCTCCTGAGCTTTGGCCTCAGTCAGGCTTCCCCATCTAATCCTTGGCTGGTCATATGAAGTTCTCTTCTACATTTTTCTCTTGATATCGAAATTCATAGCCACGAGTTTATAATGGTTGAAAGATTCTCACTCGAAATAAACTTGTGGTCATTGCAGTTACCTCTACCACACTTCCTTTTTTGAGAAAACCTCAATCACACTTCCTAAGGAGCAGGTAATATGTGTGTGCATTAGACACTACACTACGATAGGTCACTAAGTGTTCCTCCCTCTTATGAAAGCTCAAGTTAACTATGACCAGCTCAAAAGCTAGCGTGATGTCCAAAAGAGACACTCCTCCGTCATTTATATCCCCAAAGCCAAAAAATCCATGCGCTTCATCATATCCTCTTGAAGTGGTCCCTGTGCACCATGTTGATCAATGTAGCATGTGTCCAGGAAACCAAATTGGTAGGAACCAAGGCTAGAGATGTAGGAATGGAGTAGGCATTTTAGTAGACAAGGTGAATAATATGATCATAGCCATTAATAACAACACTAACACTAGAATCAACAACCTGGTGCCACATGAAGCTTTAATGTCACCAAATGCAGAACAAGCTTCAACACTTGTAAGACTCCTGATCTTCTCATCATGCTTTAAAATGTAATTTGATCATAATTACTCTTCCCAATTAATTATCATAATCATTAAAGTAAAAATGAAATTGTGCAGCCACATTTCAACCTCTAAAACCAAAAACATTAATTAGATAACAACCAACATAATAGATAAATACAGTATACTCCCTTCACTCCAACATATGAATATTTCCATTCCATTTTGGAACACCTAATATGTCTACATATATCCTTCTATATATGCATTAACATTTTAAACTCCACCCTATAAATTTACCATTATAATATAGGATGTAAGGAAAAAAAGTGTGTATACCATCAGAGCACTTATTATCAGGAGGAGGAGGAGGAGCAGAGTTTCTGAGCTGGTCCTTGGATTTGGACAAGGCAAAGCGATGATCCTTTCCATTAGTACCCTTGACAGTAGTAGTGGAGGTAGAAGGAGATGAGCGCTCCAAGTGCTTATCCAAGGCTTCATTTAATCTCTTCCTATCACCTACACGTCCCATCTCCGGCTTCGATCCACCGCCAACTCTTCTTTCTTTGTACATATCTCTCTCCTCAGCTTATACGACAATTAAACAACAGGACTCGAACCCTAGGGCTTCAATGTCCGAGAAACGAGGAGAGAGAAACTTAGGGTTTTTGGTGAGGGGGATTGAAGGTTATCCCATTTTCTCTCTCTAATCTATGCTTATTGATGGAATGTTTTAGAGAGAGACAAAGAAGGAATTGTGACCGGAGAAGGTGATATATAAACACCGGCGGGAAGAACTTAGCTTAGCTTTGCTTAGGCGATTTTTTCGGATGGGTAATGCTAATGTATCGTCGCTTGGACATTTTATCGTGGTGCGATTGTATACGTGTAACTTTTGTCACTGATGACTTCACCAGTAATTTTGAATCTTTTTGTTTGGTGGATGTCAATTTGCCAAAAATTGTAAGCCTTTGGATTAGGGCCTGTTGGACATGGATTTAAAATCAGCTTAGTTATCAATTCATTCATTTTTACTTATTTATATATAGTAGTAGTATTTTTAAATATTTGGATTATAAGTTTACTGAGTCATGCACAAGTTTATCATGAAAGTAAGGCTTAATACACATGTCATTCAAAAGAGAAGATTTTTAAATATTCTAAATGAAAATATAGATAAGGATGTCAGTCAATGTAAGGGGAGGTGAGGGAGGGGGTGAATAAATGTACCATAAAAACTAAATGATAAGTTCTAAAGAATTGTGGTCAGACCAGCTCAGTTGTCTAGTTGTCAATTAAGAACTTTCATGTTCATAAAATAATAGTTGTGAACATAAGAATATTGCAATAGAAGTGCATGCATACTAAAAGAGATATGATTAAAAATGAGGATATCTAGGACAAGATGGGAGTAACTTCAGCAGAGGACAATATGTCGTGGTACAAGGATGTGAGAGGTTATTTATGAATTGTTTCGTGAGAGGTAGAGATAGATCAAAGAAATATTAAGGGAAGATAGAGGTAAACTAAGATGTATTTTGAAATGTGATTACATGGGATATGATGCAATTTCAGCTTACATAGGACACCGAATATAAGGGTGTGGAGGACACAAATTAAGGGAAAATGGTAGTAGGTGACAATGTTCATATTAATGTATTGCTTCAGTAGTTTCTGTCCTTTAAAATTTGTTAAAATCTATTGTTCCTTGTATCTCAATCATTGTATTATTTTGTTTGTAGTATATGTTATGTTACTACATGTTGTTTTTTTGTTATAATTTGTTGTTTCTCGTACTTTTGATACTTCATTTCCTAGATTTCTTTTTCTTGAGCTAAGGAGTCAAATTTTATATTTGAAAAAAAGTTGATTTCACAATGTGAAATTCCAAATCCTACTTTTCGAAGAATTTAGAATTTGAAAATTAAAATCATAATTTCAAGTTGAGATTATAATTTTATGCAAATTTCATAAAGAAACGCTCATTTTAATCAAACTCACAAATCCTATGACCAAAAAGACCAACTTAATTTCAGGGATTAAATTGGTTGCTCTTCCCTTTTATTTTCTTGAATCAGAGAGCATCGGTGATTAAAATTGATTTAGTAATCAAATTATTCAGATTAATAGTACTTCCTACTAAAGGCAATTGCAAGATTAGGCATAAATCAAATCCAGTAACTAAAGTGTACAAATTATGTGGGATTGGAGTTGTAGCCACTCACTCTGCATCAACAATTCAACATGATAGAAGTTGACCAATAAAAATAGAAACTCCCAAAAGAAAACAATGTCTAATTATGAACCATTTATGTCCCAAATGATTCATAAACTCATTGTTATCGTACAAAACAAATAAAAGAAATCCAAACTAGGAACCTTCTCCAAATAATGTTTCTGTCTTATCAATTGACATAAACCTGATGATAGTACAGTAATTCTCATTTCTGCAACTTGGGCTTATTGTTACTTATTTGGACAAGAATCACTATCTTTGTACAGTGACTGGGTTAGCATTTTAGCATCTTTCACTCTACTATCTACATATATCTTATTAGTTCCACATCTAAAGATTATGAATTTACTATAAGCTTAACATAAGAAGATGGATAGGAAGCAACTTCAAAAACCAAAAACCAGCCATCGATTACCTTAAGAGAAACTCCCTTCAGCCACATAAACCTAAACATATTTGCATACAACGCTAACAGCATATACATGATAGAAACTCAAACAAGATGTGTACTTGACTGACTACTTGTGTAGTATCAAAAGCTAAAAACCACTCGGTAATTAAAGCTCAGTCATCATCAAAGTACTTCTCTTCAGCATCATAATTTGCTTCTTTTATCCAGTGATCATCCAAGGTCTCATCCTCGTCAATTTTTGAGTAATCCAGACTATCTTCTCCTAATAAAAACTTTTCCTGCATGATGTAAGAAAACTGGTCCAGTCGTTCTTGCATCTCCTCAGTTGATAAAGTTTCCATCACAGCAGCTCTTCTCATTTCTGGTGGCACGTCATTAGAAGCATCAAGGATGATTGGGTGAACCTTCACATAGGAAAAGAAATCATTTTCTGATAAGTAATAGGGAACAGTAAGCCTACTAAGGATAACAGGCTAAACAATAAGAAAATGGTCTATGCTTTGAGAATTTCTGTGGGGTTACCATAGACAAAAGCATGCATTCAACAAAACCTAAATAAAACTCCAACTTGAACGTCTAAAAAGCTTCACTACAACTGGAATGTGTCAGTAAACAAGACAATGATGGTCAGTGAAAATCGTGAGAGCTCCCTGTTGACACAACTCCAACTTGAGCTAACAAACAAGATAACACATGAAAACTTGATCTCCAGAAATATGAATGCAAAAGAAAACACAGAAAAAGACAGAGATGAAGCTAGCATAAAATCCTTGAAAAAGATAACAATGCAAGCATCTCCCGGAGAAGCTCATAGAAGGTCTCCACCATAAAATGAGCTCCTAAAATATCAGTTTTTCAGCTAAAGAGTTGATTCATAACCTTTTTACATCACACTTTTACTTCTCAATTTCAATGGAAACATCGCGGTTTTAAGTTAGACTGTTGCCTAGTACATTCAGATTTGCAACCCCCCCCCCCCACACACACACACAAAAAAAAAAAATGCACACCATTTAAGGGGGGCACACTAGTAGGACTTTCCAACTCGCAATTACGATGCATAACTTCATAGCTCTCCAAACTTCGTTAACATGTTACTGAAGAACACCACAAAGATGAGTGAATCAGAAGTTGCAATGAATTAGGCTTCAGATACACTCCCCAATCCAGACGCTAAAACACTTTTACACTTTATGGGAGGTATTACCACTAAAAGAACTCCTCTTTTTTTTTATGAAGACCAACTAAAAGAACTCCTTATGTTGTAACCCCGACACACAATACTAAAGTACTTCCAACCAATATCCCATTCTTTCTCAATTGTTGCGAAACAACAAAAGAAATATGCTATATCAAATAAAACACAACCAAAATGATGTCTTTCAACTGACAATCATCCATGATTCCCTCGGCATAAATGCAAAATAATAATAAGGCACAACAAAAATATGACATCTACTGAAAATAGCCTACAAGTTAGCATGTAATTACAAATAATCAGCAGACCCAACAAATGTTTTTAGTGTATATTATCAACAAATTGAGAGAGGGTACAACAACTACCTCTTGTCTATTAGATGAGATGTCCCTTTCACCTTTGTCGTTCTCCTGCACCTCCTCCTCGTCTTCTTCTTCTTCCTCCTCCTCCTCCTCTTCCTCGGTTTCTTCTTCTTCTTCTTCTTCCTCCATCTTCTCAAGTTCCTGATTATCAAACCCTACCCAATCACTTTGAGCCACGCCTCGTCTCTGTTGCTCATCCCTAATTTTCTTAACAAGCACTGCCTCTTCTGACCGCCTCATAAGTGTTTCAGACCATCGCTCTCCCGGTCTTGCCATGCTCCTACCACTTGGATCCTGAAACCTCCCAATATACTCATGGTGCAAATATGGCTCTCTTTCCCTCATTGCATCCTCTGAAAAGTACTGTCCATCACTTACCAATTTGTCCAGATATGCTCGCCGTCTGTTCTTAATCTTAACTGATCTGGACTTCAGATCTTCTTGTGTTGGGCTAATAACACTTCGCAGGCGATTCAGATGCCAATTGATTTCATAATCATTTTCTATAGTTCCAAATTCACTTAGCTCATCTAATGTTAACTGTGATCCATAACGTTCTGATATTCCAATAATCAACAAAGAGGCATTTAGAAACACAGATTCATGAAGTTTATATTGTTTCTTCATTTAAAAAATAATGTAGCTAAAAGTTCTAGTTCAGCACAGGAGATATTAGGCCTTTAGAAAGGTAAACAACCCAAATAACATAGTGAATCAAATAGGCCCATTTACTGGAACCTAAGAAGTTACAACTTGAACCCTCAAATATACACAGAGGGAGGAGGAAGTGCTAGAGACGGTTTCAGCTGGAATAACATACAAGGTGCATAGGATTTGGAGCACAATAACCTACGCCTTCTTCCCTTCTAATAAATTTATATATTTGACTACTCTCTTGTTTGCAAATTTTTAATCTCTCAAACTGTCTTTTACCATTTGAACAAACATCAGTGTTGAGTAAAGGCTCGACCGCTCGAGTGGGGAGTGCTTGAGCCAAGATAGTAAGTAAAGCTTGTTTGCTCTGCCTCTCTTAGCTGGTGCTCACACCAATGCCAACAGGCCCACCTCTCATGGATCGTGGTCTTTGTTTTTAACAAGATGACACTAGATAATTATTATTTTTTATAACCGTGGTGTCCGGGCCATCTTGCACACACCACGACTAATTCCACGGAATACTTGCCGACTCCCACCAACAACACGTACCAAATAACTCAATCCACCAAGCTAGACCAGATCGGAAGAGATCACCTACTGTTTTTGCCTCTATTGAAATTTGAACCTGATAGTTCTCAACCCACTTTATTGATCACTAGGCTACACCTTGGGTGCGACGACACTAGATAAGTAAGAAAAAAATCCATTGAAAGAATATAAGTAAAAAAAATTACAATGCTTATGTCCAGTGTTTTGGACGGCGAGAGGCGACAATAGGCGACAAGGGCGTGGCGAGCGGCGAGGCACTTGCCTTTTTGAATCAAGGCACCAATTAATACCAAAAATTAAAAATATTTAATTGCATATATAAATATCCAAAATCTTAATAGTAATAACACATATTAGCAAATATTCAATTCAAAAACCAATAGTAGATACTAACAAGTTTAAAACTTAAAAGACCAAATAATTCAAAATACAATACTAAAACTTTATAAGTCTATTCTACTTCAAAACTATCCAACTCTTGAAGAAAAGAACTCAAGAAGAACTGAAAAGATCAAAAGAAGAAGAAAAAAAAGAGGTATACCTCAGGTCCTCAGTGCAGCAGCAACTCGAAGATGATGGAGAACAGGATAAGAGGAGCGATAGGCAAATTTTGACAATAGAAGAGATTGCTTAGGGAAGAGGAGTCGGACAGAAGAGATCGCGAGGGGAAGAGGAGTCGGGCAACAACAAATTTTGAAAATAGAAATTCTGAGTAATATTGTTAAGTCAAATCTTTTAAAAAAATTTAAATCAAAAAGGTGGCGCCATTTTCGTCGCCATTAGCTCGCCATACCTCGCCATGGGTCGCCTTTTTTGGGTCGCCTCGCCTCAGTGTGGAATGGTGAGAAGGGCTCGCCTAGCCTAGCCTCTCGCCTTTGGCGATGAGGCGCTCGCCATTCACATCACTGGTTATGTCCGAATCAACTTACACACACCTCGACTATTTCCCCGAGTACCATCTATCTCATGTGATCAGTAACAGCTATCTCATGTTAGCATAGGCATCGGGTAAAAGCCTTAGGCAAATTAAGAGAATCACCTAATACTTTTGGTCTCTATTGGGTCTAGCTCATGATCTTTCATGGTTTTAACCCACTTCACTGGCTGCTAGACCAACCCTTCGGTGAGAATGGATATTAAATTGATCAAGTAATAAGATTTTAGAAATTTATATCTGAAAATTTGTCATTGAGTACTTACAATCATTTTATGCTATAGCTAAACTGACGTAAATCACCTCATAAAAAAATTTTGATATAAAAGTAGAACTGTACACCTACTGGGAGAATCACCTCGTATGTTTGTGTTTAGTCGGTTTTTCACACATCAGATTTACTCTATCTGCTCCTTAGCACCTTTCTTCGCTAAAGATCACGACTCTAATTGCAATTTGCCTTAAAGTTCCACTAGACTAAGGTGCTTTTGCCTCAACAACTCTGACAAACATAAAGCATCAATAAGGTCTAACACGAAATACTAAGATTTCTCCGAAGATTAGAAGAACTTAACAAGAGATTCAATGTATATCAACTAAGCAATGCTGTCTCTTTTCATAATTGAAAGTGCTGAATATTTTTGGGAGGGGTACAATGAATTCAAGGCCAACATATCGATTAGATGAGGAAAAGTTGTTCCATCACAATCAAATAGCAGAATTTCTGGCAATACCATGAGGTCAAGGTTAATTGCACAATTATCAGTCACATAAAACTAAAACACATATCATCATTATAATCGTGAGAAAAGAAAATAAAAAATTAGTAGAGTACCTAGAAAAAGGGGAGTGTCGCGAGAGAGAAGGTCGATAAGGAGGGATTTGCGTTGGAAGGCAGTGGAGGCGGACGATTGCTGAGCGCGTGGGAAATAGAGGTTATCAAGCCCCGAAAGCCTATCTGATATTTTCTCCATCGATTGATTACTCAAAGTTTTAGCCATAGACGACGTCGATTCCCGCTTGCGAGCGCCGAGCTGTATAAAAACCCACCGCCGGCGAGTAACAACAGATGTGGAGTCGGTTCGTTCGGACTTCAGACGTAGCTTTACAAGTTTGCCCTCATGATTTGACATTCGATCTAAAATTCAGAAAAAGGAAATTAAGTTTTATATTGTACTAATATTTATGAAAATTATTATCAAAATATTTCATAATTTAAAATATAAATATTTTGAAATATATATTGGTAAATTACAGAAATTACATATTTTTAAGGTAAAATTACATTTATCCTTTTAAAGTTTATAATTATAAAAATCTCTCAAATAGATACAATAATATAAACATTGATACATTAATCTAATGTGTGATATACATCAATTTGATGCGCGAGATACACTAATATGATGTGCGAGATACATTTTATACATGATTCACTAATTTTATGTGCGAGATACATTAATTTGATACATGAGATACACTAATATGATGAGCGAGATACACTAATCTGATGCGCGAGGTACATTTTATACATAGATACATTAATTTAATACGCGAGATACATTAATGTGATGCGTGAGATACATTAATGTGATGCGGAAAAATAAGAGATTTTGAAAATTTGTAAAACTTATAGAGAATAATAATAATAAATAATAAAAGGTGAAATTTTCGTAATTAATCCATTATATAATATTTATATTACATATTAAATTAATTAATACTTATAAAAAAGTTATGCAACTAAGCAAACATATACTAGATAATTATTTAACATAATTATAGTGTGAACAATTTATCACTCACCA
Organism: Solanum chilense; assembly: GCA_032847665.1. Lineage (NCBI taxonomy): Eukaryota > Viridiplantae > Streptophyta > Magnoliopsida > Solanales > Solanaceae > Solanum > Solanum chilense. Next base: position 45,163,019 of record CM064968.1, on the reverse strand, counting down.
CTAACTTTTAGTCGTATTTACATAAGCCACAACATTTTTTGTATATTTCGTTTCGACAATTTTACAAAGTTATATAATTAATGTCTCTCCATAATCTTCTTATTTATTTTCTTCCTTAATTCATTTAACAAAATTAGAACTGTTTCTTTCCCTCTCAAATTGTGCAGCAAAGATTATAAGGGCAACTTATGGTGATTTCAACTTTTTTTTTTATAGCTAAAAATGATGTCTTTAAATAAAAAAGAGTTGTATCTCATGAAGGTAAGGTTTCAATTTCAAATACTCGTGTTGATTTCAATACATTGCTCTACATAATCCAATCAAGTAATCATTAAAATACTTGTACCAAAGCAGAACCTGAATATTCATAAGCTAAAAAAAAAAAAAAAAATTATCAAAGCTTTAATTTTCTATGTTATCTTGAAATTGTCTATTTTTCAGCTGAAGATGGAATTGAAAATACACTATTAAATTGAATGAAAGAATTAACTTTGAAAATCAAAATGATTCTAAGAAATTCAGAAAATGCATTTGCTTTTTTTTTTTTCTTGTTAGGGATTTGGATGATGTCTTAATTGGCTTGAAATTGTAGGAGACAGATTATATTTTAGCAACTTAATTAGTAGGTTATATAATTAAAGTGCTACATGTAGAAGTTCATTCATTAAATTGCAAGTACTATGCAAGCATTTTGTTATAACTTGTAACTAAATACCTTGTATAGAAGTAAATATAAGAAGATTTTCATAACTAGATGATAGTCCTTCTTTACTTTTTATGAACTGATTAAAGATGGAAATATAGGTTAGAAAAAGATAAAACTGGTCAAAAAAAGAAGAAGATAGAGTTAGAGATGTGTGTTCAATTGCATCCTAAAATGACACGTACACAATTATAGAAGCAACTTCAAGTCTAAAGAAAGACACGCGGCTTTCTATGTGAAATACCAAATGATTTTTTAGTTGAGTGACTTTCCAAGTGAAATATCAATAGTTGAGTGATATTTGAGTTATAAAATAAAGTTGAATGATTTTCTATGTGAATAATTCAAAATTGAGTGACTTTCTAAGACGGGATTGTTATTTCTTTTCAATACTTCCTCAGTTTCATATAGAATATCCTTATTTCCTTTTTAGTCAGTTTCAAAAAGAATGACCCTTTCTTTTTTTGGCAATACTTTAACTTTAATTTTACACGTAACATGTTTAAGGCCACAAGATTAAAGGGCATTTTAGTACATCTGTCATAACTTTAATTTAGAACTACAAGATTAAAAAGTCATATTTTTTTTCTTAAACTCCGTTCCAAGTCAAATTAGGTCATCCTTTTTGAAACGAAAGAAGTATTATTTTGCATTGAGGTGCATTTTTCATGAAGGTTTTATTATTAGCATTTGACTTGTAACCATGTTTATTTACATACTTGTAATTTTCTTTATCGTTAGCCTCCGACAAAATAACTTGAACAGTATCAGTCAAAGTAGCAGCAACATCAGTATTTTCAATACTATCACTAATTTCAGGACACATATTATATGCCATTATTTCTTAAATTGATAATAATTTATAATATTATCTAGCAAAATAATAATCTTGAAAATAAGATAAATATTACTACGATGATACATAATAAAAATGCATAAAATTAATACTTGAATTGTGCTATCCTAATAAACTATTTTAAGGCGTGAAATGTTTTCCAAGATTAAATAAGTACTTTTCTTTTTTAAATAAAAAATACATAAATTAATAAATTAATTAATATTAGCAAGTTATAAGAGGAGAAATAAAATAACAAAACTAATTTATGAGTTAATTAAAAATTAAAAAGCAGAACGAGGGGAGTAAGAGAAAAAGCAAGAAGGAAAAAGACTATGTTTCTCTAATGATTTATTAAAGGTAGAAAAAGGTCTTTTATAGACTAGAAGTGGTTGCCTTCTTGAAAAGTGTCAAATCAAAGTAATGCAACTGCCAAGTGTTTGAAGTTGCCATTTCTTCAAAAAATGAAACTAGTTAGACACATTATTAATTGGTTTCTCAAATACACATCAAAATAATATTTCCTTAAAATAATTCTTTTGAAATAAATAATATGCTTAGAAGATATCCGCACAAGATACAACACCAAGACAGGAGAGCTCAAGCGCAGTCTTGATACGTGAAACAAGATCAAACCCATCACCCGTGAGGGAGTGGTCAAGAAAAGTCTTAGGAAAAGAATGACTTCATGAAATGTGGTAGATCAATTGTTCTATCGTTGAAATTGTATACACCGTTAATCTAAAAAATATTTATACAATTGATTCACTTACCATTTACGTAAATTACTATAACAAAATAACTCCTAATGCATTAAATATTATTATTAATATAGAGTGTTAACGTCTTTATCGATATTAATGATGTTGTCAAAGACTTTAGGACATATATAAAGAAAAAGATTAATCGCCACTAAAATACATATTTAGTGTCAATTAACTCTCAATTACCGCTAGTGATCATTTTTAAGATAGTAAATCTCTATAATAAACATCAATTGGTAAATAATTAAAAATAAAGATGAAAACGTGCAAATAAATCTTAAAACAGCTAGTGACTATCACTTGAATTCTTCAAAACAACTAACAACATACCTCATAACGAAGACACCACAAATAATATAGGTAAACATTCTAAAGCATACAAAAAAAGAAAAAAACAGTAACCATAACAAAATAAAACTATAGTTGAAGCAATAAGCAACATGTAATTTGAAACGAACTTTTTCTTTTTCATTACATAGTTATGCTTGAAAAGATGCTACGCAAGATTTTTCAGCTCAAAATAGAAAAAACAGCAAACAAAAACTGTTTGAAATGTAACCTCACTGTCTTGTACACCATTAAATATAATCGCAGGATATATTGCTAACAAAAGAACTGTATAACATAAGGCTCACTTACTCTCTTGATTCAAATCACTATTGTTCCCATTTTAATCTCCTTTAGTTTTTCTACATTCTGAAAAAAATAGCTCCAATTCTCCAACCAAACTTAGGTGCGACAATAAATGACCAGAGTAATTAAGGAGAAAGAGAATCGACCTCAACTATACTTCATAGTTGTGTAGCAGCTTCATCAACTTCAGAATGAAATACGAAGCTTGGGAACGTAGTAGTTATATCCCTGCATCAAGAAAAATGATTAGACAGAGACATCTTACGTCTAATATATTTATGTCTGTATCAAAATATGATACCTTAGGTATGGAAGAGTCATTATCTTTAACAATGAAGGATTTCGTCCCACAAACTCATGCCATTCAGAATTGTCAATCTTTCCATCCTGATTTGAGTCTGCCTCCAAAAACGTCTACACATTGACCACAAGACGCGATTATTAGGAACGCAAAGAGTAAAAAGCTTTGCAGTATTCTATTCTTGGCTGATCAAGAAGCAAACTATACATTACAGTGAGAATAAATTGCAAACAGATCGAATGCAGAAGCAGAGATACCGATGTTTATGTATTAGAAGAATGAAAATTTTAACTGTTCATTATCAGTAAACTACCTTATCAAGTATTATCTCAACGATCTCCTCATCCAACGTTATAGCAGACTCACCTAAAAGTGCAATCAACATTTCCTTAACCTGCCAAAATCATAAATAATAAAGAAGCTGCAAATATATTGGATAGATACCAAAAATCAATATAAGCATGATATTATATAATCAGTTAATGCTTTGAACTTAAAAAGGGTAAGATATATATAAATACATAAACAAACACTCAAACTTGACAAGTAAATAAAGCATACCTCTTGTCGCTCGATGAACCCCGTGCCATTTATATCATAAAGCTTAAATGAAACTGCAACAACAGAAGTATGGATTTTCAATATGCCTCTCTTTTGTGCCCAGTTTGGAACAGAAAAAAGAACTAGACAGTTATATTTTTCCACTTGTTTCACTTACAATCGATCTTCACTTCTTGTGGGGCATTTGGGTGGAAAACGTCAAGTGCTCTAACAAAATCACCAAAATCAATTACTCCTTTTTGCTTTACATCAAAGAGATCAAAAATCTGCATACAAAAAGGCAAAAATTAATATATCATATCCCATCAAAAGAATAGTTCAAAAAGGCAAATTAATAATTTTACATAAAAGATTTTATTGAAGCATACACAAGCTGTCAGTTACAAACCAGCACATATACTACTATAAAAGGAAAAAAAAAATAAAAAAATACCATGCTCCATATCAAATCTATACGTACCCGATCTGAGAAAAGGTTTTGTTCCTTTTTGTTCTTGAATAAAGCCAACTGAAACTCTTCCTACAACTCCAACATGATTTTCACAAGCATAAGAAAAACAAAAACAAGTAATTGTCATAATTAGGAAAACAATATTATCCTATAAAAATTGATACTCAATAGACTTTGTTTGACCATTTATAATAGAAGACTACCTTGCTTATTAGCCCATCATCAACCACAGAACTGCTAATATTCTTGAACAATTCAAATAATGCTTCAACTTCACTTACACTAACTGCAAAAACAGGAAAAAACATATAAGCTAGGATTTTATAGTAATAGCATTTACATGTCTTAACATTAGTACTCGTCTTTATTATTCAACAGTAACAATCTATGCAGTTTGAAAGTGTATTATTGTAGGTACGCTTTTCGTACGGATCTATTTTATTTAACTCGTTCTCAAAGCTGACAAAGAATTCAAAATCGAAGGTCATTGATTTTGATTTGCATCAAAACTCAATGTAATTTGAGGTATAAAGGAAAATTTTAGTTAGATGTCTAAAATCTATATAAACTTAATATTTAGTTGTTTATTTTCTTAAATGCAAATTAGTACTTAACATCTTTTGTTAAAATGACTTCTTCAAATACTGTTTTTTAATTATTAATCTTAGATGAGATTTTATCAATATAACATTGACATTTTTTTTTTACTGCGATAATCATTATATAAATTGTTAACATAAACCTATAACAGTTGACAAACATTACATAAAAATAAGAGTATCTGATATAATTAATTGATAAGTTGGTATAATCGTACTTTAATATGTTTATGTAATACTTGAGAACTTAAGAAGAAATAAAAAGAAAAATTGGAAGTCACCTTATAAAATACTTTTGAATATTGATTTATATTTTTTATAATGTATAACTCTACCTTATCAAAGATTTTAAAAAAGAAAGTGCAAAAGAATTTTTATTTTTTTTAGAAAAAATAATATAAGTGTTAACGAAGAGAATGTAAACCGACAAAATGAAAAATTATACTTTTTAAGCATAAATAATTAAAAAAAAAAAAGTTAACACATAATTATTATTATTTTTTGTGAAAATTTGAGTCCCCCATAATTGAGTAAAATTCATATGCAAACTCACTATAAATCACAATTGAAGAAAGGTTAATTAATAACTTACAGAGTGTTTGAGAAGCAAGGACGATAGGATTTTCATGCCTAGGGAACTTCTTTGTTGCCTTAGAAAGAAAACAGCCCATCTACTGAAAAATGTAGGAGTTAGAATACAACTAGACTAATGCATAGCAACCAACTTAATCAAAATCATTTTTTTACTAAGCATTTGATGCAACACTCAAATTCGAGCTGAAGATTTAGAAATCAAAAACTTCCACATAAAGAAAAATTTAGAATTCAATGAACGATAACTCATTACAATTTATTATACGTGCATATTCATAACCTAAAAGATGATCGTATCATGCTACAACTGAAAACACTCCTTGTTTTCTAGTCATCACAGATTTTATAATTACATCTAAGAATGCAATCATCAAAGGGGTGTAACAATGAAGAAAAAAATTGAGAAATTTACCAATTGAACCGTCAAACGGAACGGAAAAATTTAGAGTATACAGCAGCTCAAAAGTGAGCTTGATTAGAGTGTATGTATTTATACACACACAAAATCATACTTGTACATGAAGTTTCACGTGATACGAAACGGACAAATGGAGTCAAAGAGAGGTCAAATTTCATAAATTGGGGCAAAATAAAAATAGGGTGAGTGATGTACACGCGTTTCTTAAGAGCGTGGTTAATGAAAACTTAACACTAGAAGAAGGAAAGAATTATTTTTATGGGTCAACTATATTTCCTTCGTTTGACCATTTTTAATAGAAAAGAATGATATTTTGTTTTTTCTTTATACAATTTCATTAATTTCAATATTCCTTGGATACTTTGTTTTAATTTGTTTAACCATCAATTTTTATTTTACAATGCATTAATTTCATATTTCCTTGGTCACTAAGTTTTAATTTGTTTGACCTTTTTTTAAAAAAATTTTATTTAAAGAAGAGTGTTTTTTTATTTTTTTATTTTGATTCATTAATTTCGATTTTATCTATGAGATATTTAAGATCATAAAATTAAATAGATTTTAATATTTTTAATTTAAAATTATAAAATTTAAATATATTTTTTATTTTCTACAAAGAATCAGGAGTAAATACACTTGACTAGCTAGGGGGGAAATTGCATTTAATATAACTTAAAAACATGAAGATTATGTTGATTTATTAGAATAGTTAATTAGGGGTGATATGTTCGTAAATGATACTTCCACTTTATACGTTTTTTTTAACTAGTCTAAATTTCTATATTAAATAACAATTGTCTTTAATATTTTTATTTTATGCTTACTGAAATAAGTTACAATTACACAAATACCAATCATTTATTTTAAAGCAAAATTTTAAAACTTCGTAACAAGTCAAATTAATTCATATAAAATGAAATAGAGGAGTACATGCTATTGTAAATTCATAAATCTTATATAAATTTCTGTTGTAGGAAATTTTATTTCTTGGAATTAATCCATAATTCAAGAAGGTTCAACACATAACGTAAAGATTATTTTGTGATTATAAATTTCATAAGTGATCACATATATAATTATAACTTATATTCATTAATGTCGTAACTATCTTATATTATTCTTCGAAATTGGAGTCTAGTAGTATTTGAACTATTGTGAAAAGGAAGTGGGGAACCACAGAATAAACAAATCTTTTGAATACAATTTTCATTTAGAACCAATAATAACATCAATTAGTGTCTCCAATAATTACCCGTTTTATATGTCCCACGTGGTAATAATTTAGATTAGATATATTACTTTTAACTTATAAATTTCTTTAGACGTTCGTGTTACACATAAGCTCTATAATTTCTTTTTTTGCCATTAGAAAAGTGTTGATCATGTCATTAAACATATATTCGTTGTCTCTAAAACAAATTAAGAATTTCTCAGACATATTAATGGTATTGTCTTAATGCTTCTAAATGCGTTAATGTTGAAACATCTGCCATGAAAATTTTTATACTTCGTAATGAGTAATATATATATATATATATATATATATATATATATATATATATATATATATATATATATATATATATATATATATATATATATATATATTAATCTTTATTCTTTGTAACGTTGTCGCAGCCGATGATAAAACCAAAATGTTCATCTGATAACCCTTTGTACGTTTTCACATGTGAATTAATTTTTCATTGTTGCAGTATCTTTTAACTCTAAGTGGTTTGGTTTGAATTTGAGTTATAATGAGATTAGCTATGATGAGATAAATTATATTAAGATTATTTTTTATTAGGTATTTGGTTTGTTGTATGTAAAACAATAAATTTTGAGAATATTTTATTTGTTTAAGAAATTACCCTTCATGAATATGAAAAGTGATGTATAAAAAGAATTTAAAGAGATATTTTTATCATTTACTTATTTTATCCCGAAATAAGTTATGCCAGGATTACTATACCACCCAAAGGAGGGATAACTTGTCCCAATGCGAACTATTAATTTCGGGATAAGTTATTCCAAACTTGCCAACCATAAAACTATACTTAATTTAATCACAAGACTATTTGATGTTATCCTTCACACAAATAACCCCTTAATATTGGAGGAAAACATTGAAAAAACTATAACGTATAATCGTTTATTAAAATAACAGTAAATAAATATATAATTTTTATATTTTATAATATGATTTATATAAAAAAAATATACATTTTGATACAAAACAAGAGTTAAAAAAGAGTGTATTCTTTCATTTTTAACCAGCAATATAATTACTTTGGCCGCCCTTCTAAATATATCATTTTTTAGAAGTGATATATTTAGTCATGTTTTTTGGGGGAGAAAGAAAATATTCGGGGAGTAGTAGAAAATAATTTTCACAAGCTAAAAAAGCATTATTCTCACAAAAAATTCTTAATTAAAAAGAAGAAAATACACTAATAGAAATACTTCTAAAAATCTTGGTTAAAATTGGAAAAATTAATGGTAGCTCAAAAGTGTGATTAAAATTTCTTAGGTCAAACAAAATTATTTTTGAGAAAAAACACTTTAAAATAATCTTATTTTATAAAATTGGCGAACTAACTATAATAGGTCATTGCATAGATTTTCATGAATGCTTTTAAACAGAATGTTTTGACACAGAGAATTCAATTGATGTTCATGTGACATTTCACCCCTTCTCCAATATTTTATCCCTCCGTCCAACATTGTTTGTCATGTTAAGGTGATGCACACCCTCAGGGAACATAGAAGGTGTAATTTGACTAAATAGCCCTACTATATAAAGAATATCAAAAGTTTACCTAACTTTTCAATAAAACTACACTATCATTAAGGGCAAATTTGGAAAAGGGTGACTAATTATTTCTTAATTATCTTAAATAACAATTAATTTTAGACATTTATATTTAGTATATCTGCTAAACAATTATGGGCGGAGGGAGTAATATTTTTAGAACTTTTTTCTTGATCCCAAAAATTGTTTCGATTTGAGGTGTATATGATTGATCTTTAAGGAGCAATTAATAAGTTGGTAAGGACAAAACTCCATTACTTTTGTGAAGATTACCAATATGGTTTCATTTGTTATCAAAGCTGGAATAGCTCAGTTGGTTAGAGCGTGTGGCTGTTAACCACAAGGTCGGAGGTTCAAGCCCTCCTTCTAGCGTCGTCTATTATTTTGATACTTTTTTTTTGTGGAAGATTGACTTTCTTTGCTGTCGTAACATTTCTTTTGCATCGAGGGGTTGTTGTTGTTGTATAACATTCAAATGATTGTTTTTGTTGGTTAAGTTAGATTCATCATTTAAATGTTGTTATTTATTTGTTGTTTCATATTAATGAGAATGCATCGAGGGAGATTATAATCATTGAGGTACCGAACATTTGAATCCTCCTCTATTCTTGACTTGACAACTTATAACAACTAAAACATTACTTTAATCCATGTTACTTGGGGTCAGTTATATGCATCCTCGCAATCCATTTTCACACTAGAATTTATATATATTTATAATACTAACTGATCATAGAAACTTAAGAACTCAGGACCAAACTTGAGCCAACATGACTTGATTAATACTTTAATTTGACCATACTAGTAGGTAGTGCTACTACTACCTACGTAATCTAAAGTCCTTGTTATGTTTCATAGATATTCTCTCTTTCCCTTTATGTCTCGTCCTTGTCCAATATTTGAGATTGTTAACATTATATGGTATGTCACGAGCACTAGTATGTAAGTATTGATGTGTTTTATTTATTCTTGATGTGTCATAGTTGACATGGTATAGAAGCAACTTTCTTCCACCAATTGTTTGATTGAGGCAAGATGGCATATCCTAAATGGACAGTGTTGTCGATCTACTCTCATACTATTATTTCAACATGAGAGTGGGTTTACAACAACCGGATCCGTGGCGCAATGGTAGCGCGTCTGACTCCAGATCAGAAGGTTGCGTGTTCGATTCACGTCGGGTTCAAAACCCCCGAAGAATAATCCGGTCACTTTTTGGTGCAGTGTGCCTCCAATGGCTTCTTTCTACGTATCTCCTTTTTTAAACTATTTTAAAAAACTATTTTAAAAAAAAATTGAGAAAATTTCACAAATAGCCACTAAATTAAATTCAACGAAATTTCATAATTATAGTTTGTCAATTACGAGTTTTTTCTATATATGGCCTTTTTTTTCTTTTCTTTTTTTTAGAAAAAGAAAATTTCACAAATAGCTACTAAGTTAAACTTAATTTAACTCCATCATTATAGTTTGTAAATTAGGATTGAGAAAGGAGAGAGGTGAGCTAATTGATTGTTTATATGTAAATCTCTCAATTAGGACGGAAAAAAAAAAAAAAAAGAACCGGATATTATTCGGGGGAATTGAACCCGACGTGAATCGAACACGCAACCTTCTGATCTGGAGTCAGACGCGCTACCATTGCGCCACGGATCCGGTTGTGTTGTTTGTCGTACAAAACATTTAATTATCAACTGTCAATGAGCAACCACATGAATATTTCTCAATTCTCATGTAAGGTGATACCACGATTCTCTCCTCTTTTTGTAAATCATTTAGCATATCAAATAAAATTCATCAACTAATAACTGAAATACTCCCAATTACTGGAATTAGTAACAAGCAATGAGATGAAACATTCTTTTATTTAATATTTTGTGTGAATGAAAAAGAATACCAATAAGTCAAGCTTCTTGTTTTTTTTTTTTTTTTTTTTTTTTTTTTTTATTTAGACAGAACATAGTTAAAATAGATCAAATCAATCAAAATATACTTTTGTTATTGATCAAAGCAAAAAGCTCGATGAATATCCAGAAGAAAATATTCTCGTGAAGTCGATAGATGTGTATATTCTAAATTTCATTAATTTTACATAAATTTTTTAATTATTATCGTAGAAATACATAAACTTTAACTTATGATTCGCATACGTAAATAGTATATATATTAAGAGTGTTCCCATGCAACTCAGACAATCGATAATTCGTCCGTTGTTTAGAGGTGCATGTGGAAGTAAGTTCATTTCTTTTTATGGTTCTCTAGATTACAACATGTTTAATTATAAGAGGTGACCAAATATATATATACACATAATTGAAGTCGAGGTTTTATTGTTGAATATTCACGAGTACAATTGTGTTATTTCTAATTAGATTCTTTTTCATTGAATTTTTTCGTAATTTTAAAGTTATTAATAATGTCATCGTATGTAAGATGATTTGGACCTCCTTATATTTGGTCGTTAGGAATGTCGGATAAATGACTTTTCTTTACATCTGTTGATGAAAAATCTGGAAGGAATAAACATCATATATTTTGGTTCTTTCCAGGATTAATTATTAGGATGTTCAATGAATGATTAGTGTAATTGTGTGTCATCAAGTTAATATTGGTACTAATTTTTCTTTCATTTACATCTGGTTTCCACTTTCTGTAGTGGAAGTAGAAATGTGGCAGAAAACGTCAATATTACTATTTTATCTCACACCTATAAATTCATAGAAATTCTTCGTACAATAATATCACATTCACTACTTTTTCTCATTAAAATATATATAATTCTATAAGTCAAAAAAGAAATGGTTTTTCTCAAAAACACTTTTATCTTCATTGTTTTGCTCTTGCCTACACTATGCTATAGCAATAATTACGTTTCAACAGTTTCCTATTACACCACCCCAGATGGCATGGGGACACCAAGTATGCTCTTTTTCCCACCTTCCAAAATTTCAAATTTTATTTATATTTGTGTTTTTTTCTAATAAAAAAATCTAATTCGGTGTTTGGTACCTTCATTAGAGCCTCGACTAAATTTGAATGGCATATTGCAAAGCCTATTGGCACTTTGTATAAAATTTTCTTCATACCCAAGACTTAAATTCAAAACCTCTGATTCAGAGTGATTTAAATTTATGTGTTATAGTCTCCTAATTTTGTTACATGTATAGTTCCCTGCTTTTAACTAAATAGAATTAGATTATGTTGATATCAAATTACATAAATTAAGTTTTCATGTAACTTCTCACTTCTCCAAGCCAAAACCTTGTTACTAAATATTGTCAAATTGATTAGTATAATAAGATTAATTTCGAAACGACTCGTGTAACATAAAATGAAATAAAATCCTGCTAAATTCATGAATATTATTTTCTCTGTATACAACGGGTGCGCCAGGCCTGGGCTGTACTAGTGCAATGCCTAAGCAACGGGCGAAGAAGGCTGGATACGTAATGAATAATTCTCCTTAAAAAAAATTGAGTTAATATCGCGTGTTTCTGATGATTGATATATTAAATATTAAACTGACACATGTAATATTCTAATTTTAACATTTAATTGCTCATAATTTAAATCAGGTGGAGCATGTGGTTACGGAGACTATGGTAAAGATGTGAATAGTGGTGATGTTTGCACAACCTCCAAGCGCCTTTACAAAAATGGAGCTGCCTGTGGAGCTTGCTACCAGGTATTTCTAGATCCTTGTTTCCTTCATAATTTGCACCCCAATGTCAAAGTAATTAATTTGTTTACACTAAATATATAGTCGTAGGGTGTGCGAACAAAGTCTCATATTGATAGCTGAAAAGATTGAAAAACTACATATAACTGTAGAATGTTTTAATGGTGTGAGACCTTTTGAAGAAAACCGTGTAGACTTGACCCAAAATAGATAATATCATGCATCTTTTAAAAACTCATCACACCATTTGATGAATATTAGTTAAAAGTAGTCAAAATGTTAATTAACAAAAGTAAAATTTGCAGGTAAGGTGCAAGGACAAGGAAATGTGCAGTGATGAGGGCACAAAAGTAGTTGTGACTGATAATGGAGAAGGGCATGGCACAGACTTTATTCTAAGCTCCCGTGCCTTTGCTAAAATGGCAAAGCAACCAAATATGGCTCAGCACTTGTTTGCCAAAGGAGTGGTTGAAATAGAATATCGTAGAGTTTCTTGCAAATATGGAGGAGGAAATCTCATGGTTAAAGTCAATGAACATAGCAAACACCCTAACTACCTTGCTATTGTTGTTATGAACCAAGGTGGTGCTACTGACATTCATTCTGTCGAAGTCTTTGAGGTTCGTCTAAGAATACCTGAAGAAGTTAAATGAATTCAACATCTACTATTCAGATCATAATTCATACACTATTTTGTGATGTTGGAAGCCTATCTTGGCAAATATGATTTACCACTATATGTTGATGCAGGAGGAAACAAAAGAATGGATATCAATGAGGAGAGCTTATGGAGCTGTATTCGACCTATCGAACCCACCAAGTGGTGAACTTAAAGTGAGGTTCCTCACAAGTGCTGGTGCTGAAACCAAATGGGTGGAGTCTGATAAGGCTGTAATCCCTGCTGAATGGAAAGCTGGGATCACTATTGAGACAGACATTCAGCTCTCTTAAACATACATATCTATATCTACTTGGTGATGCATCAGCTATCAGTTTACAGAATAAATTTTAGACTAGTTGTGTATTAGAGATCACCTCCTGTACTTGGTTCTCCAATATATAGATCTATAATAAACTACTTCGCTGCTGTTTGTTGAGTTATCATGGCTCTCTCTCTCTCTAGTAATTGTAAAGTAATTGTAAACAACAGAAGTTTACAGAATAAATTTTAGACTAGTTGTGTATTAGAGATCACCTCCTGTACTTGGTTCTCCAATATATAGATCTATAATAAACTACTTCGCTGCTGTTTGTTGAGTTATCATGGCTCTCTCTCTCTCTAGTAATTGTAAAGTAATTGTAAACAACAGAAGCAACATACCCAGTGTAATCACAAGTGATCGAGATCTGGAGAGTATGCAGAGCTTACCCCTGCTCCGTTACGAGATAGAGAGGTTGTTTCTAATAGACCCCTCTATTTGAATAAAGCATTTTGAAAAGGAGTAGACTAAAAATGAAAGCAGTAACAACAACAAAATGGAGAGCACAGATTGATTCAAATAAGTATGGTACTTGCCATTGATATTTGCTTGAGTATTCCGTCTTTCAATAATACAAACAAAAATTGTATGTCAACACAGGCAACAAGTAATCTAATATAAATGCAAAATCATAGTCTTGATTAACGAAGCTTATGAGCCTCCCTGAGCAAACTTCTCTTTCCCAGCAAAATCTGTATGCACCTTACCCACAATGTAGCCGACTTTCTTTGCAATAGGGAAAGAAGAGATAGATACAAACACTAAATGCATCCAGATTCATGTATGAGAAAGGAAAACATACAGTACATATTAATCCGATCAAATGCAAACATCAAAGTAAGGAGGACGAATAAATTGCAGAGAAAATTCTTACATCAGATGAGCAATTTTCCACCTCAACTTGAAAGAAAGCTTTACAAACCCCTAGTACATCCTACCACTACACTCTGAAGATCCACAAAAGCATTTCTTCACCTTGATATTGCCCTTGGAGTCATGTACCTGATCCACGGAATAATTGTAATGATAACTGAGCTCCGCCAAAGGAGGAATGTTATCTGCTGCAAAAAGCATGATATGAGGCATTTTCTTATCTTCATGATCATAAAGAACGCTTTGTGCATACAAATTGGGTGAGCAACTGTGATTGATAAATCGCCCGATATTTCCATACTGAGCTGCATCAATTGTATAACCCTCTTCTACTACCTCACTTACTTCTGCCTGCCTGGAAGAGTTCACAGAACAATCACTATAGTTCTGCCCAATATCAAAAAGGTACTCATCACTGCCAATTCTTTGTTCAGCTTCCTTGTCTTCAAGAAGTTCTCCTACATACTCACATATAAAGGTTCCTGAAGGAATAGATGTAAGAGCTCTCACACCCCAGCCCCTTGAATTTGTCTTAAAGATCTCGAGTGGAACTTTAATACCGTGTTGGCTGACTCTATTGTAACAAGAAGGGGGACATTTACAATGAGGACCACATTCAAATACAAGAGGCTTCACTTCAACAATAGCCCCATTACGGTTGTATGGGATCTCACCTCCATTTTTAACTGCACATGAGCACTTCTTGGAATCAGAACATCTCCCAATACAATCACAACCTTTAAAAGGAGAAGGCTGGAACCAGTCAGGATATATAATCTTCTGGATGTAATTGAATGGTGGAGGTTTCTCACCATCAATTGTATTCACAGCACTTATCGCGAATGTCTCCTTTCCATCTGTAATGTCGTGGACACAAACACCATGGCGTACTTTGGACTTTCTCGATGACTTTACTTCTTTCCAAGCAAGCTCTGGTTGCCCAGGAACTCTCACCAATTTAAACATAAAAACCATCTTACCCTTTGTCCCTTGTTCTGTCCAATAATTCTCAACAGTGTACAACCCATCATAAACATATGTTGTCACTAACTTACCTTTACCATCCACAGAGTCGGAGTTCTTAGTCTCCTTAGAGCCACGAATCACCCGAACAGGATTCTTTACTGATATACTATTCTTCAAAGCTAAATTACCTCTTTCCAGTTTCTGATCCTCAGGGGTTTTGGACTTACCCACCACATTTCCACCTTGCCCAGAATAAATCAACACATCAGCATCTTCCAGACCGTCATCATAGACCCCTGAAGAAACAATACTAATCGCGATTAGCATACCTCCTTGCTTCATGTAATCTATACCAGCCTGATACAGGCGATGAACCCCCACAATAGCAAGTTCCACCCTGTATTGGAACTCATCCCCTACTTCAACTCCGGGAACTTCACCCAGTATGTGCTGACCCGTGTTAACTTCTTTTCCTTTTTCTTTGATGATTTTTGCTGCATGAAGATCAATTCTGTTTGGTCCCTGCTTTGATTTTGCTTCTTCAGGTTTTGACTTTGATTCTTCACCTTGCAAAAGCTTTCTACAGATACCCTGAAACAGACGAAGAGTCTCTCTAACTTTAGTACGGGCATCACCATGACTGGAACTGTTTGGACCAAAAGGTGGTAGGGTCACATCAAAATCACATTGTCCTCGTCGAACGGGAGAATCTTCATGTACAGCTTCTCTACTCAAACTGCAAGCTCCGTCATTGCTCGTAGCCCACAAACCAGGCCCTTTGTCATTGAACACAACTAATGCACTTGAAAGTCCATCAGTAGCTTCACCAAGAGTAACTGATTTTTTCTTACCTCTAGGATTACTTTTTCTGGTAACAGCTTTGGCCTTCTTGCGCCCAGAAAAATCATCCTTCTCAACTTGGTTTCCACAATCTAAACTAGTTGGCTCTCCCTGCCGCCTCCATGGACAGCATGGCTTGGCCATCAAACCTTGCACAATTGGCTTAACTATTTCATGTCCAGAACCAAAAGCGTTGAATGCAGTCTTTGTCAAATGACTTTCGACCTGTGAGACAACAATTTCATTTCCATTCACAGGGTCGTCTAGACTCTTTTGCTTCCCTTGTTTCCGTGCACCAGATGGCTTAGCACCTTTTGTAATCTGCTTTTCATTTCCAGAACCAAGAGCACTACTTGCAGAAGTTAACTTTTCCCTTTCGTTCTCTGAATAAACCAGGGTCTCCTTCCCCACATGTCCTGCATCACTCCCTTTTTTCGTCATTATCTCAGGCATAACCACAGTTCTTTCCACCTGACTTCTTCCATCATAATCACATTGGACGCCTTCCTGTTCTTCAGTCCGGACCATTGTGATTTGTTCCAACTGCCTATCTTTTGGACTAGAAACGTCTCTATCTTTCAGAGAATCAGCATCCTCGCTTCCAATCAACTTCTCTGGCAATGCCCCAGTTTCTGTAACCTCTCTCAATGTCTCAATTACTTCATTCCTTGTGACTGCCTTACCGAATCCAGCCACATCCTTGCTTTCTTCAGTAACACCGAAACAATTCTGCTCAGTTGACTTAGGAGCATTTGTTCCACAAAATGGAGGGAAGTCTCGAACAGCAGATACTCTTCTTTTGCGGTACTTATTCTTTGGCGAGGTGGATGTATGTTCCATAACACTGATTAGCTTCTGTGTCATGTGCCCACCATTAATACTTTCAACCAAAGGTAAACCCTGCTCATCAACTTCCTTCACTGATGTGTCATTCTGAATGTCTTCTGTTTCCTTGGAAAGCTCCATTTCACTAGTTTTGAGATCTTCGGGTAACTCAAATCCAGTCGATTTTTCATCACTTATTTTTTCTCCTACCCCATTTGCAATTGCACTCATGTTTGTCGCCATCACTTCCCCTGCTAGCCTATCCACATTTTCTTGATTTTCCAAGTTAATTAGATCGTTCACAACCTCAACAGACTGTGATTTAACCTCAATGTTAGTCTCTTTAACACCATCGACCAATATAATGTTAGTCATGTCTTCAATATTGGTGGACACTTCAGCATTTTGCACATGATTCAAATCAACTTTCAGAGAAGTTCTACCACACCCTGGAGGAAAATCTCGCACTGCTGAGACTTTTCGAATTTTATATTTTGGTACAATACCCAAATATGAGGAGTGGCAACCATTTTCCAACAGCCGCTTCTTCACACTCTTATTGGATAACCCATCTTTTGACACTGATGCCATCTTTGACCAACTAAGGAGAAATCCTCTTGGCCGTTAGAATCCTGAAACTGAAAAGACGACATTTGCTTTAGTAGAGATAAATCACGAAGGAGATGAAACGCTTTCAGACATATCTATTTCTCCTTTGGCCTAAAAGATCAGTATTTAGTATGATAGAAATCATTCTGCAAAAGAACTCATTTTCTAGTGTTTGCAACAGCAACAATTAGGTGTCAATCCGAAGCAACTAGCCTATATGAATCATCACTATCCATATTGTTGAATTTATGTCCAACTCAGTCCAATATTAGGAAAATTAAATCATTAGCACTAGAGATTGTCTACAATTTCTACTAGAGTATAAATCTCTAACAAGACTTGAAAAATATTGGAACTAAAGTAAACATACTAACATGACCAAATCTAATCTCATCTAACTGATATCACCGATACAAATTTTATTCTTCCCCTAAAGTAAACATAGTACATGACCAAAACTAAATCTCAACTAATTTGGGGGGAAGGGCTGACATGGTTAAAAGTGTCAGCTAATTGATATCACATATACAGATCTTTTTCTTCTATTGTGCCATTTGTTAACTAGATCCGCAAGGATTTCAAGAGATTGTAGGTCTTGCGAGACAACTTCTACGTGATTTTAGATCTACCTTCTCTTCCTTTAATCCGTTACTCATCATGGCAATTTACCTATGAATAGGTGCATCTAGAGGTTGATGTAGGCCATGACCAAACCATTAAGTTACCGTCTCTCATTATATACTGTGTTTGTGCTACTTGCATGTTCTGTTGAATGTGGTCCATCTTGTCTAGTGACTGCACATCGATCTTTGCATTTGCATTTTTGCAACATTCATCTCTTCGATGTGGTGGACTTTAAAGGCCCACCCTTCATTCATTTTCTGGTGTGTGGTCATTGGAAAACCTTTTCCAATGAAACATTTCCTATCAAAGGGGACGGACCTCCTTCACATATCATTTTCCTTTACATCTATCCAAACTCTTACTTCATATCACTTGCTCCAAACAATTCTAACTAAAATATTGGGAAAGTTTATGCGTGTGTTTACAAGTGCTCATTACGTAAATAAGTTAACCACTCAAAATATGTCACCTCCTTCAGCTATTACACATTAGCCTCAATGGTCGTAAAACCTAATGCCTGTTTCAATTGATGTTGAAGTGTATAATTAAAGGAAGTGACATATTTTATGTGACTACTTAATGGACGTTTATGAACACAGGCACAATAAATAAATCAAAAGTTTGAGCCAGAAGTGTAGTAGGACCAGTTTGTCATATGTTCCAAGTATCTAAATAAAATTTGTTGGCAAGTTTAAGGGGTTATCAATGTATTCATTTGGGGATAAAATGTTAACAAGATTGAGCAATAAGAACCTGGGAGTCAAGACTCTACAACAAGACTAAAAAAGAACCAAGAACAAGTAGCGATAAATTCATATCCACAAACAGGTATTGGTGGAGGACTTAGGCAGGGTGATCCTCTATCGCCTTATCTATTTGTGCTATGCATGGAAAGATTGTTGAATACGATAATTGAAAGAAATATAGATAAGGTTTGGATTGTATTAATATTTCTAGAGGTGTACCTGACATTACCCACTTATTCTTCATCGATGAACTTATGTTTCTAGGGGTGTACATAACATTAGCCGTTTGTGTTATGTCTGCTCATTCCATTAATTTCTCTAAATCTAATAAATTATGGATGTATCTGATATGAAAATAAATGTTTCCCATGAAATATGTTTTCTTGGAAAATGTCTTCAGGGAAATAAGAGGACTTCTTACTTATTTCTTGTGTTCAGTCTGTAAGCAAAAAACAATAATCTTGAAAACATTTATATAAGATCTAGACAAATACTATGGTAGGTGAGGTTGGGGTGTGTGCATGTGTGGTGGCGATGGAGGCTACAAGAGTGTGGGTGAAGATGAGGTGTATTGGAGGGTTGGGAGGACACAATCGATGCGGAATGTCACTTGTGAAACTGGTTTTTCTCTACTTTCTTTGAGAAAGATCTATTATTTTCTTTTGAGAAAGTTGTTTTCTATACTTTCACTAGCATTTTGCTCATTTTAAAGGAACTTGTTTTCCTAGAGAAAATGATTTTAAAATTTTTGACCAACAGAACATGAAAGAATTGAAAATCCTTCATACCGAACACACCCTATATGTCTCTCCAAACATCTCAAAAAGCAATGCTCTTACTATAAGTAATAGAATATATATATTCACAAACGATTTAGGTTGTTTATCTGTTGTTAGTAGAACCACTATAATCAACTCTATGATATATGCTTAATGCCATATTAACACATGTGACGTTTACAAATGCTCTTCCAGTTAAGGTATGTGCGAGAATAGATAGAATTAAGAGGAATTTCCTATGAGGTGAAACAATGCAGAAAAAGAAAGTACACCCAGGCAATTGGAACTCTACCTGTAAGGACAAAGAGAAAGGTGGTTTTGGTATTAGGTGTAGAGAAACCAATTTTGCAATGCTTGTGAAATTTCGTTTTGAAGTGGCAATGAATCCAAATGATCTTCTAACTAATGTGATCAGGAGTAAGTACGTTCAAGATCAATCTATATCCAACTGGTTACCTTAGCAAATTGTATCCTATTTCTGGAACTATCAAAGTCAAGGATGTGTTGCTTGAGGGCATCAAAAGGAATGTGGGTCGTGGTAATTTGGTCAATTTTTGTCTTGATTGGTGATGTGGTCATGGATATTTGTAAAATGTGTAAATACGTCCAGTTATTAGGACATATGTACCTATATGGCAGGTGAAAGCATACAGGTCTCATTTGTTTGCACTTACTGGAGGTTTGAATCTGAATGGCTCAAACCATAGGCCATTAAGTGCATCTGAATGGCTGAAGCCATAGGCCATTAAGTACATTTGTTTATATTAAAAAATATAAGCACTTATTTGGTTTGAATAGGTCTTAATCATTAAGATCTTGAACAAAGTAATAATATCATAAAGAGATATTTTTGTTTGAATAATTCTCACCATCACTCTATCTACAATCACGGGTCACAACACTAACATCTTTGTCGTTACAACCACCACCACAATTATAGTAATGAACCACCGGCCGTCACAACCACGACTAGCAACCATCACCGGCCATCACAACCACGACTAGCAACCACCACCGGCCATCACAACCACGACTACCAACCACCACCATTGCCAACCACTACTATAAGTCATTACCACACCTACAATCTCCATCATTATAATTACACTCATTGCCACCACCATCGCAGCCACCTCCAACACCATTACCACCATGGTGGTTAATCCTTATTACCAACCGCCTACAACATCTTTAACTTACACCAACATATCATCAACCATCAAACATTCTTCCGCCACCACCATCAACACTACTAACTACTAACATCAATCAACTTCACCATCACAACCACCGCCACTATTATCAACAACCACCATCACGTCGCTCACTACAACACTAATTACCTCTACCATCATGTCAGTCACTACAACACTACTAAGCTCCACCATCACAATTATTACCAGCATCATACTAGCCACTAGCACCAATAGCACCACCACCACTACAAACCATCTCCACCGTCTTTAGAGAATATAAATATTGTTTCATTTTTAATCAAATAATGATTTCATTTTATAAATTTTTAATTTTTTTTAAATATTTACTTACCTTTTACTTTTTATTAAATTGTAAATTTATTATGTTGATGAACAAATAATTAATAACCACCACCACTATTATCAACAACCACCATCACGTCGCTCACTACAACACTAATTACCTCTACCATCATGCAGTCACTACAACACTACTGACCTCCACCATCACAATTATTACCAGCATCAAACTAGCCACTAGCGCCAATACCACCACCGTCACTACAAACCATCTCCACCGTCTTTAGAGAATATAAATATTGTTTCATTTTTAATCAAATAATGATTTCATTTTATTAATTTTTAATTTTTTTTAAATATTTACTTACCTTATACTTTTTATTAAATTGTAAATTTATTAGGTTGATGAACAAATAATTATGCATATCCAAATGTTGAAAAACAAACAATCTTAATCACTAGTGTAGTGTTTAGATCTAAAAACAAAATCTTAATCATTCGGATATGCATTCATATACAGAAATCTTAATCCTAATCAAAACAAATGTGGCCTACATTTCTAGAGAGCACCAAAAAAATGAACAAGGGTAAAAAGGGAAATGAAAACAAAATCGATCATATCAAAAGAAAAAATGAAACTACACTTAGTACAGGATAAAAATTGCAGATGAAGTTTTGCATGCTAGAGATTAATAAAACAGGAAGTTCTGAAACAAATCATACCAATTTAAGGATGAACTTCAAACTTGCCCTTCAGATGACTTTAGATATAAAGTTAAAGTCCTAGTTTTTCTGTCAAAAAAAAATAATAATCAGAAACTGATTATGATCTCAAATTGAAGAAAATTAAAAATTTCACATAAACATGCTAGATTCGATCATTGAATGAAAAAAAAAACAGAGGAAGAAGGAAGCTTACAGCAATGGATTTGTAGAGCCAGAAATGAAATTCAAATTTGAAGGGCTTCTGATTATCAATGAATTTGAGAGTGGGTTTGCATGGCTGAAGCAAGAAATTAGGGATAAATGGATGGAAATGGTCTGCTTACCTGGTCTCTGTAACGGTTTGGTTTTCTTAGTTTGTCTGGGCGAAAGACGGAGATATTGAGAATAAATAGGGGCACTTTATATTTGCAATTCAGCCCTCTAATTTCTGTTGTAATGTTCTTTCTTTTTGCAACAAGGGCCAAATAAATTGCACTAAACACTCCTCCATTCATTCTAAAGTTGTCAATATGGGTCTGTCCAATTCGACCAAGACCCTTGAATTTTGACGAATTCAGATTGGTTGGTTTGCTATCTGAACGAACCTTTAATGGAAAAATTATCATATTAGCTTTTGAAATTTGGTGAGTTGGGATTGGTTGATTAACTATTTCGATGAATTTTTTTAATGAAAAAAAAAATCATAAGACACAATATTAGTGTTTGAAATTTGACCAGTTGAGATTGATTGGTTCACTATTTGAATGGACCTTTAAAGGAAATAGAATTAGAAGACGCGGGAAGTTTAAAATATTTTCAAAATAATAGCGCCTTCTTTGAAAGTGTAGCATATACATTGAATGTGTGCGCCTAGAATACTAATGTGTTTATACACGAATACATTGAATGTCGAGTTCCCATATTGTAGAGGTTGGAAAGGTGAGGTGTACGCAAATCTTTTTCTAACTTGTATGAAATAGAAAGATTGATTTTAATAGACCCTCAACTCAAGAAAAATATTTTCAAAAATAAACGGATTTGACAAATACAAAAGTAAAAATTATTATAAAAATAATCATAAAAAGAGAAAAGTAATGACAACAGAAATCATAATAATATTGTGATATAATTTGTAGAACAAGATAGTAATATATAATAACCATTAAACTACATACTAGTTTGCTACTAAATTCTTAACTTTCATATTTCCTATATAGGGTCATCTCTTAGGTGAGTTGAAGATAGATTATGTCATATCGAATCACCTGAATCTAATTCTTTTCCGGTCTATCTATGTCTCCTTAGACTATCACTAACAACCTATCGCATGTCCTCGGTGGACTAAATGTACTCTCCATTTTTACATACCTAAGCTATCTCAATCTCGTTCAGATCTTGTTCACTCTTGAGGTTGCTTCCACCTTACCCTGTTGCTCATTATTTCTGATAGTATCTCTCCTACTAAACTCCATCTATGCATTCTCATCTCATTTTTTTAAGTGTGAAATCTTGATTAGCCAACACTCTATTTAAACAATATAATTGGTCTACCATTCACTCTATAAAACTTTTATCCAAATTTCAGTGATACCTTCGTATCACATAATACATTGAATATGAGCTTCCATTTTATTCATTCCACTTCAATATAATATGTGGCATCCCGTTAATTTTTTATTTCTTGAAATTATTGATCCAAAATACTTAAAGTTTTCTTTCATAGAGATAACATATGTGCCAATTATTACTTCCACAAATGCTTCATGTGATGTCTTATTAAAATTGCACTTTATGTATTTAGTCTTTAGCCCAATTCAATCTAAAACCTTTTAAGGGCCTGTTTGGCTCAGCTTTTAAGCTGGTCAAACTGACTTAAAAGCTGATTTTTGACTTATTTGACTGTTTGGCAATACTCAAAACAGCTTATATTAAGCTAAAAAAAACTTATTTTAAGCCAAAAGTTAAAAGCTGGGGTAGGGGTGCTTTTTTTTTTTTAAGCTTATAAGCTGTTTTAAGTTGACTTTACTTTTACCCTTTTGCCCTTAATATTTTTATATAATCCCCAAATTACCCATCATTATCCTCACATTTTCTTCCATTTTTCCATTTTTCCTTCTCACGCTTGGCACATATAACTTAAATAAAAATTTATATTCCTCTTATAAATAATTTGTGATAATAAAAAAATATGTGAATGATAGATAATTATTATTACATATGGATGAAACTAAAATAAATCTTAAATCGTTCTTTGGTCTATTCAAATTAAATATCTTTAAAATCTATAATAAGTTTATATTCCTCTTATAAATAATTTGTGATTAGAAATAAATTGTGAATGATAGCAAAATATAATTATTTATGACTGTAAAATATAAATTAATTAACTTTTATTATGTTAACAGTTTTTAAGGGTATTTCAGACATTTTGATTTAAAAAGCTATTTATCAGCACTTATTTGCCAAACACATCAACAACTTTTTTTTTAACTTCAGCACTTTTATCCAAACACATAACTGCTTATTTTAAAAATAAGTTTCAGCACTTTCAAAAGTACTTTTTTAAAGCTGTTTTTATTAAGCCCATCCAAACGGTTGTGTTCAAATTTTCAATTTATCGCTAACTTCATTTTACATATAGTCAATTAACATTGTACCGTGTACAAATAATATGCATGATTTTTTTAAAATATTACGTGTTAGTTTATTCATCACCAAATAAATAAGAGTAGGCTAAGAATTGATCTTTGATACACTAGTAGCATATATACAATATACGTGTGCATAGAGAATCGTGACAACAATTTTGAATATATGTATATCAATGTATAATTATTATAAAAATGTAAAATATTATTATATTTCATAATGGGAAAAGGGCTTTAAAAGCCCTTCAACTATTTGAATTAATAAAAAATTATCCTCTCTTCATCTTTCGACTTCTAAATATCTTTGACATCACTCAAAAATATTTTTAATTCTAACGGCCCGCGCTCATAAGGTGATAAGGAGGATGAAAGGACAATATTGTATCAACTTTCCTCGCTTAAGTGTATTTTGGGCCATCTTCCGTTAAAACAATGTGAAATTACTTAATAGGCCCCTATGATTGAACTAATTTTGGGTTTCATAGTAAAATCACTTCCCCTTTACGCACTCTCTCTTCTTTTTTTTTCCTCCTTGAATCCAGTTTAAATTTTAATTTCTTAACAAACTACTTAATTACATAATCACTATCATATATATGATATTACCTCTAGTTTAAAATAATTATACATACTACCACTTTTAATATTTGTACAATATATTTTTTTTTAAAAAATAAACAAAATACATAATCTCTTAAATATGTTATTGAATAATTATCTTAAATTGAAACTCTATAATTCATGGTCATTAATAAGTTAAAGAAAAATTCTTATCCCAACGCCCACCAGCCTTCCTTCATCCTTTCAATACATGTTTGCATGTCCAAATCAACATTATACGTACAAATAAATTAATTCTACATTCGTAGTCATAATTATTCTCTTGAAATTATTAAGTTTATCCAGCGATAACTTATCTTGATCATATTATTAATCGTGGAATAAATCATCCACACTTTCTAATCAAATAAAGAATTGAGGGGTACTAAAAAGTTGCTTTGAAATTAGTATTTTTATCCATCACGCCAAATAATCCTTAATAAATAAATCAATCATTTAAATTTTATTTTATTTTCTAGTTTTATATATACTAATGTTTTTAAACATTGCACATAACATGGATGATTAAAGTGTCTGTTTGTGTATTATGAAATTCGGAGTATTTTTTTTAAGCCCACAACAGTAAAAATGATAGTTACCCAACTCAATCGATACAAAATGATAGTTAAGCTAGGACCTAGTACTTTCTTATTAAAATCGTTAGTGAACCTGTTCTCATAAACCAAATTAGCAAGATCACTCGTAAGAAATGATCGTAAATACGTAAACATCATTTATGCGGGATAAATTAAATTTATCAGTAAATTTTTATTTAGATATTTGATTTACAATTTGTATTAACTCATTATTTAAACAGAGTATAAATTATTTTATCAGACATTTTCGATTCAAATATTTTTAAAAAAATTGCAGATTCCAAAAGAAAAAAGGTTTTTTTAAAAAAAAAATTCCGTGAGGCACATTGTAGATATCATATCTGACGTGGTCTTGATTATCTAGATACGGTGACCGTTAATGTCACAGGCGGTAGGCGGGAGAAAAAACGAGAATATTTTAATGCTACTATAAATCCCTCGAAAATAAAGTTAGTTACTCGAAAACAACTTTCTCTCACACACCGTGAAATAGCCGAAAATGGACGAATCCGACAGCCCGTTCGCCGGGATTATCAGGAACTGTGTCACTAGTGCCGATGAAGAGGAACTTCGTAACTGTCCATTCACTGTGGAATTCGAGAACCTTCCTGAATCCTTCACCGCACAATTGTCATCCTGGTCCCGTCAAAACAATTCGGAATAATTATGTTGTCACTTCAAGTTGCTGACTCAATTGACCAAAATTCCACTCGTAAAAATGAAGGATTTTGAATTCCTCCAGAGTAGCACAATTCTCAAACCTGTATCTCCGACTCCGATGATTAGAGACCTAATACGGCTACATCCGTGGGTTTACCAGCTAACATTTCTGCTGTTGAATACACTACGGTGGATTATGGTGATGGTACGGAGGCTCAGGTGAGAGTTGATTTTGGGAAGGATAATGACAATCCAGGGTTTTCGAAACCCAAAAAAGTACAGTAAATGGTGTCGTGGAGGTGAAGGATCGGAAAGAATTGACGAAGTATTAGGATTTGTGATAAGAATTTGGGTGCTGAAATCACAGATTTAGGAGTTGAAGAAATTGTGCGAAATGAAGTAGTTGACAATAACAGAATAAAGAGAACTGTGAATTTTGCAGTAACAGAGACTGAAGATGGTGAGAATTATGTATTTCATTGAAAAAAAACATGCAAATGGGATAAAGGAAAGTTGTACGGTTGGTGCCGATGGAAACATTATGGGAAACCGCAAATTGCCATTATGGACAAATGGAGGAGAAAAGAATGAAAAAGTGGAGGATGTTGGAAGGAAGGCAATGAAGGAGGGGCAGTTCAAAGACATTATAGAAGTTACAATGATGGCTTTTGAAAACAAGATGCAGACTTTTTTGAGACTGCTAAGAGGCGTGGTATGTTTTTTCCTCGGCCTAGATGGGTGGTCACCGGAGCTATTTGTTGATTGATTTCACTTCGGAAACCTACAATGATTGAAGAATGGACAGAGCCACTGCAGGTTGTCAATGGTGCTTTAAGGGTGCTAGCTCTGCACACCTCGGCTATTTCATCGGGTACTTGCTACCACCCGCTAGCTCGCCAACCCTGTTCAATATATATATATGATATTCTAAGCTAGTGGCTATTGCTTTGGTTTTGACTGATATAAGTTATTCTCTGAAACTGGCCAAATGCAAAGTATAACCAACAGATCCATAGAATCAAACCCCGTATGTATTAAGAAGAAATTTACTAAATATGTATAAATATTAATTTCAAACCTACTTAAATGGTTTGACAGTCCAATAACATCTCGAAAAGCTCAAATTTTGAATCCGTTATCAGAAGCTGCTAAGCAAATTTTAAATTGAGAGAATTTGCTGCGTATTTGTTGGTGAATCTTCTTTTTTCCTTAACATACAAATTTACAAATCTGCTACCCAAACTACCATTGCGAATGAAACGAACCATTGTGTGGTTCTCTACTTCCCAAGGAAGGGGTAAAGTTTGCATAAGCTCTATCCTCTCCACACCCCCACATGTGATTACACGGCATATGTTGTAAAACCCTTGTATGGTTCTCTTGGGGTAAACCTCCTAGTCACCCTTCGTGCTAATTACTGGAATATTTGGAAGGAGCAAGGAACTCAGTTCCCTCCTTTACGAAATTTGAATTGCCTTTGGAAGAAATAACTGTCATCAAAAAAACCAACAGATAGAAAGGCTGTCCCCAATTTAAGTTGAAAAACTCTACTGCATACAAGTGCTGGACATTACCATCTTCCCCACATTTCCAGCTATATTATACAATGTTTGTCTATCTTTACAGTAAGAAAAAAAAAAGAAGGTAAAGAACCATATCCATCAGCTAAATCCAAAATTTTGTTTAGTATAGCTCAAAGGGGAAACATAAACAGCACAACATCCAACTCTTTCAGCAAATCACCACATGATTGGTGAGGAACAAGCAGACACAATCATCTGGTTTGGCTGAAGTAGCTTCTAGATGCCCTATGAAAATGCTAACTGTCATACAACCACTAGGGATGTACAAGATGTGGATATACAGAGCTGCTACTGGTGCTTGCTTGTGCAGCAAAATTAGATGTAGGTAGGAGGAGTTCTGCCTGTGCAAAGGAGCTGTTGGATGGCACATCCAGTAGCACGTCTTGGTCATTTGCAACATGGAAAGAATCCAGCACAGGGGAACTTTTAGAAGGCAAGGGAAATAGGCATTTTGGACTGAAGCAAGAGCTGTTGTTGTCTACTAGTTCCTTCTGCTCATAGCTACTTTTCATCACCACCCTCTTGGGGCTCTTCATTGCTTTCTTTGCACCTGAAGTGAAATGGTCAGCAAATTATTTCCATATGAATCGATGATATTGTCAAAGTGCATACAGTTAAGGAATTGTTTGTTACTTAGAGAAAAGATCTTCTATATCCCCAACCCCAACCCCAACCCCTACCCCCCGGGTCATATATGTGATAGACTAGACAATTTATGTATTATTGAGAAACGATATTCCCACTCCTTTTTCCTTTTTGGAACAGGTAACATAGTAAAAAGTGAGAGGGCAATGATTTTCAACTGATTATGTTGCAATTCTTACCTAGATATCAGTCATAATGTCGCTGCTTGCCTATTAACTACAGGATGTTTACTGGGATGGAAGGTTCATAGGTATAGTTAAAAGAAAAAGGGCAAGAGAAAACAATTATCGAGATGGACTTTTTCTTTTCCCTAAGTCCATCTTTCATTTCAATATGTAATTTCTCCTAACAAATATCCAGCGTGAACCAAGCCACCTCAAGACAGTAGGCCATGACACTGACCTTGTCTTACGAGCTATGTCACAAAATATGATGTGTAAAATAACTAGTTAGAGGATTAGACAGCCCATGCATTGCAATCTAGGACAGTTAGACACAAGGATACCTTCCTCATACAAGATATTCTACCACATCTCATTGCCTATGATGCTCACTTACTATCCCATGTAACCCTATTCCTTTATCTGTTCCTTGAATATAACAATACCAGAAATAATAAATAAGCTAGAACCCTTATTGAGAATTGCTCAAACTTATTTAAGCCCTCATATCTATCTTCTTTGTGCCATCTCCGCTTTGAGCACTCACACATGTAAATTTTATCTCATCTCACAATCATCAGGTAAATATTTGTTGTGGTTGAAAACATGATTAAGTAAATAACAGTGTGCTCTGAGATCTCTCTAATAACTTTAACTTTTATATAACATGGTCATACACTTCAACTTGGTATTATGTTTGAGTCTCACCGTCACCCACTAAAAAAAGAAGCCACGGCTGCTTGGTCCATTAAAAAGATTAGACCTCCACATGAGGGAGCGTGTTGAAAACATAATTAAGTAAACAAAAATGTGCTCTCTAACAATTTAAGTTTTTAGATAGATAGCTTCACATTTCAACGACTTCCAAGAGAACTAGTCAAGCAATTAAGAGGAATTTGTTGAATGCCATAACATTGTAAAGAAATAGTCGAAAAAGAGAAGCACCAACCTGCATACTTTGGATGGTGCCCCTCCAGTGGCCTCTTCACATTTCCTGAATGACCTGTCCCAATAGCATTGGGCCTTCCTGTAACTTCATTACCATTGGTACTACTTGTACATTTTGTGTCCTAACACAAACAAGATTAGCTTCAGTAAAATTGCACTATTTATTCAGAAAAAGTAGAATGTTCATAAAAATCAGATGACCTAACCTTGAAAAGGTTATACTTTTCCACCCACTTTGACTTTGTTAAATAGCACAATATTAACCTCTTCAAAGTCCTAGAGTCTTCTAATTTCACCCCTGGCAATGAGCTATCGAAAACACCCTCTGCAAGAAGTTTCTGGAAGGAATACAAATTCTCCTCAAAATGAGAGCTATCGAACATGCTTTTGAGACTGCAGATAGTGAAACAAGAGAAACACAATCAGAGCTCGGAGGATGAAGAAGGAGGACGAAGAAGAGCAGGAAGAGGAAGAAAATTTGATTCTTGCCTCCCACTGAAATTGATTTAGTTATAAATAGTTCAGTGTTGTATATGTTATAAAGACTTCCGATAGAAAAGGATACAAATACAAAGTAAATTGCACAAACCTATCTGGGGGTGCAAAAGAATCAACAGGAGCTAAGTATTTTAGTAGTTGCTTCTGTTCATCGCTTGAGAAATGCTTCACGAACTCTTCATAATTAAGTACATCCTGAACCATATTATCATAATTATATAAGTTCTGAAGCATTGCAAGAGAGTATTGCTTGGACCTGTATTGATAAAAATTAACAATTGACAAGAGAGCCACAATCAAGTTGAAAATTTGCCAAATATATTCCGACTTGGAGAGGAAGCTAATCATTGCAAAATGCAAGATATATTTGACATTTTCAAATGATAATCAAAAGCAGAAAACCATTTTATATCTACAGACAAGAGCAAAATTCATGAACACAAGGAAATATTCTGGAATACGAAATGTATTCCAGATGCAAAGACAAGTGTGCCTTGTAGGAATTTTTCCATTGTTATATTAGATGAAACTAAAAAATATTTGTAATGTAATCAAAAAGCAGCAACTGACCTTCAGGTCTATATGGCACAGTGGTGAAGTATGATGTCCAAGAATGTGCAATTTTTCAAGGTGATCCTTATCTCTGCATTTAAAAATAAAATCAGAGGATGGAAAGCACACATCAAGGAAAAGACAATGGTTCTAAGATCTTGGAATAATGAAATTATGGTAACCAATGCCAACAAAAGCTTGAATTATGGCATCTGATGCCACCACAAGCTTACTGCACACTTAGTAATTATAATGAAATACCATGTTCCAGAGCATGTGCTGGTCTGATTTATATATCTTCCTGATGCATATTGGTTCTTTTGTGGAGCCACATCACAACTTACATAAACAGGATATTCATGCATTTAAAACCTCATATCCATTTTCTTACAGTCTAACACATTCAGCAGCACTTCTATTTCTCAAGACATTTTTGCATGCTATCAAGATTAAGAAGAAAGCACCTTTTAATCTGGTGTTGTTCCATTCCCTGACTGTTAGGCTTCTTGGTTATCTCCGTGCCCAGACTTGGTAAATTGACACCCCTATTAATATTTACAGGTGGGGCAGACAATCGTGAATAAGCCTCGTTTACATAATGTCGCTTGTTATTAACCGACAGGGAACTGCCTTCTGATTCTTCTTCTCTACCTATTGAGTTCGGATGTCGAATAAGCACACTTCCATGTCCAATCTCAACAGAGACCATAGGCTTGTCACTCTCAAAAAGCAAATCCTCTTCAGAAGATCCAGAGAAGTATGAAGATTGTTGTTCATGTAGGATGGTACACAGGTCTTTAGTGAGCTTTTCAACTGAAGAATGCTTTGAACGACTTATGCAGGTTCTCTTCCTTGAAGGCACCATTGCTTCCCATTTGTTGGATTGGGCAGGGCCTGATAGCACAATTAAGGGGAAAATATTTTATGAAGCCATAGAATTTCCCAATTTTGCAAGAATACAGTGAGTGTTGTCTTCAACTACAAAGTGAAGGTTAGAATGAACAAGAAAAGTACAAAGTATAAACAAAGAACAGAACAGAAAAGGCGAGAGAATGTATAACAAATGTGGTAGGGAAGAAGATACTATTCAAAGTACCTTCTATGATTTGACTGAGAGAAGAAGAGAAAGGTCTAGATTTTACCACTAAGTTTTCACTAGAGAAGGTACTAACCCTGAGTGTAATATTGGTCATTCAATCAAAAGATGTAGAAAGAAACTATGATTCATCACAAAATATGACAGCCTACAGAATATTTCAAGTAGCTCATGAAAAAAGATATACAGAAACATATCTACATCTTGATGAATCAAATAATTCAGTCCCAATATTTGTAATTCAATCAAAAGATGTAGAACAGAAACCATGATCATCACCAAAAAGGACAGCCTACATAGTATTTCAAGTAGCTAACAAGAAAATATATACAGGAACATGTCTACATCTTAACGAATCAAATAATCCAGTTCCAATATTTTCAAGCTTTTATACTTCATTGGCTCAGTTCCAAACTTCCAATATCCAGTTTTTGTAGTTTGTTGTCTCTTTGGAAATAGAGCCTGCATTGATAAATTAATTACCTGTCAAATCACTTGCTTCAGTACTACCAAATTGTGCAGAGCTCTCAGTGTTTGAGATGGCGGATCCAGAACTTGACCTATTGCTTGTATCTTCATCTAAACCCTTAAGGAAACCCTGATAATAATCAGGAGGAGTTCTAACTACAGTATTATCATGATTTTGCTTTTGTTTCAACACCTTTGCCTCTTTGTTCTTCAAAGACATGTTTTTGACCCTACACACCCTATAATCTTCTAGATCATCAGACTCTGGTCTTGCATGCAGAGGAGTATAATTTGCCAATGTTCCTTTTGTTCTCCACCGAGATCCACATGCATTGCACAATATTGGCTTTTCTGGAGGCCCATTACGCCAAAGTGGGGTGCCTGCAGCAATACGTTGATGTTAAGAATGTATTCTACGTAGATACGGAGGGAAGAAAGAATGGCATCTGAGAATGGAAACTAGAAATTTCACACACAGTACAAGAACATTCGCACATCCCTGCAATAATAATCTTAAATATGCAATGTAAATTTGATCACTTCTATTTTTAATCTTTTTCTTGGTTTGTCTTTTTTCCATTAATTGGAGGATGGGGGACATTAAGAGGCAAAAGGTTCTTGCATTTCAAAAGTACGGAAGAGAAAAGAAGGATTTGTGTGAGAATTTCATTCAGAATTGCTTTGTAAGCCCATTAACAATCCCAATAGCAAACCTCTCCTTTAAATGCATATCATGAACTTCAACTATTCTGATGTAAATGAGAGACCGAAAGTTTTTGTAGAAAAATCCATAAGCATTGTATTGGTCCAGCTACGAAACAAAAGTTATACTGGCAAAAGAGAAAACATCAAGGAGCAAGAAAACAAATCATGGAGATGGAGAACAAAGGGCGCATCTAAGCAATAACAGGGAAAAGGAAGTTTATTTGTCTATCATCTCATGGGCAATGAACACTGGAGCATGGAGTTTCCTTTTGAGAAAAGCAGAGAGTGGTATAGCTGGCTACTGCAACGCACCGTAATAGTCACTTAGTATCCAAATAAATAGAAAAATATACAAGGTTTCTTTTGAACAGTAAGGTAAATTTGATACTAGCAGCTGCTTCCATATATTTTTAGAAAGAAAGAACAACAGGATAAAGCACATAAGTGATAATTGTTGTCAAGAGAAGTAAACTAAGGAAATTCTTCTTCACCGTACAACAAGACAACCAAAGGTCCAAACTTTTAAAGAACAACCAAAACAAGTCTAGAGCACCATAAATAGAAGCAAAAAACTGGATTGAATTCGAACATCAAAAGTAACGGCATTGTGTGGACTTCTAAAGACATTTGCTTTGGGACATTATATTTACCAAACAATGTGACATCAGTAAGAACTTCCTGTAAACCCAAGCCAAAGACATAGCTATAGGTAACCCACCAGTTTCACCTCATCTTCCGAAACATGTGTTACCTAGGTTGAGCACAAGCTAAAAAAGGTTTTCCCGATGTCAACTACTACTTTAAGTAGCAGCAGCAATTGAGGGGAAAGCGAAACTTAACAAGTCTTTTCTTAGACAAGCTGAACTATTAAAGTTGCAAGCGCGGTAGATTATGCAGCAAAAGACGAGATAAGATCTCAAGAAGATATCACTTACAAAGTTACTATCTTCGTGATGTGCTGCATCTGACTAGAGCAAATGAATATAGAAATTCATAGCCAATTACAACTAGTTATCGAGTAGTAGTTGATTGATTGATTTTGGTTGTTAAGAACTTATTATAAGTTTGTTAATGCAAACATTCGACAATGTGAGGCCAGAATTACAATGTTAAAGACAGCCCAAGGAGGATAAACACTGATTAACATATCAACTTGAAACCAACGAGCTCATTTTGTGAGGTAAAGAAACTCAAGAGAACACTACAAGCCTTTGATCAGTGAACACTGATGAAGAATGTACTACTGGCGCCTACTGCACCAGAGACTTGAATCCAAAGTTTATATGAAAATATGAACGAGTAACAATCAAGCCACATATATGCAAGAATTTCATTGGCACGAAAAGTGACACCTGAGGAAGTACATTTTTCACATTTAGAAAGGGAACAAAGAAAAGAAGTACAGGACGAAAGTTTGGAACCATCCCCAAATTACATTAACCTATGAAAACGAAACGAAAGTTATGCTGTGTTCATGATTAATGGATTCATATTCACCTCCATAATTCCCAGTTCTCCTTTATATTTTTAGCAAGTTTTTGAGCAAATATTTCTCCATAAAGGAGTTGACGGATTGGCTAGTACACAACATAGTGATGAGGGATATAGAATGTTGGCAATAAACAGAAACAATTCAAAATCAAATTTCAACACAAACCCAGTGAAATTCCACAAGGGGGGTCTACGAAGGGTAGAACTGCAGACCTTACCCCTACCTCATTGCGATTAAATGAATGTACAAGCAAAATAAACCCATACAACACATATCACTCATCAATTTTCATTGGTCAGTGATCTCTTCCCTTATGAAGCAACCAACATATAGTCATCCAGTTCAATAATTGAACAACTACACTAATCCAATAAAAGGAACAATTTTATAAGCTAAAAAGACTCTTTTTTTCCTTAAGATTAATAAATTTATGAGAAGGATAAAATACATTGAATAACCAAAAACTCACTTGTAACACCACAATGATAGCAAGGTCCTTGCTTTCCCATCTGTTCAATTTCTTTTTGCCCCTTAATTCCAGAAAAATATTAAAATTTCAAATCTTTTTTTGTTTCCTTTAGAAAATTTCACAGTAGTAATAAAATGAAATATCTATAAAATTTTCTTTTCAATATCTTATATTTGGTATTTATATATATATGTTACTGGGTATCAAAGCTTTTCTACAATGGAAACACAAAAAACCCAAGAAAAGTCTGTATAACAACAAGTCCCAGAAAACCCACTGAAAAAAGGCAGTTATGAACAGGTAAAAAAGGGATTAAAGATGGGATTTTTGTCTTCAGCTGAGAATTTGTACAATCCAATGAAGAAGAAAAATGGGTACTGAAATTTAAAGAAAATTTATGAACATTTAGGAAAAAGGAAGGTGAAATGTGAACGGAAAATGGGGTTCTTGTTGTTTTTGTAAATGAAGTAATAATACAAGATGTTTTGGTTTCTCTCTTCTTTTTTTTTTTGAGTCTTTCTTTGGTGTTAAATCTTCTTGAAAAGTTGCAATCCCTCTTTATTTATTGGAAATAGAAATTAATTTTTGTTTACTATTTTTAATCTTTGAGTAAATAAACTTTATTGCTTAATGTATGAAGAATATTACTGCTAATGTCCTTGTTGACTATAGGTTATTCTTGATAACACACCCATTTAAAGTGTTTATATTGTTTTTGCTAAGAGTTACTCTTAAAGTAAGGATCAAGATTAGGATATTTTTAAGTTTTTTTTTTAAAAAAAAAAAAGTATAAGAAATTAAAAGGAATAGAAAAGTAATTGTAAGAAAACAAAAAAAGAGAAGAAAAAAACAAAGGTGTTTGTTTGAACCTTTTTATCAACCTTCTGTCTATATTGATTTGTGATAAGTAAGAACATCTATTCGGTTAGTTCAATTTATTTATTTTATTTTGATTTAATATAAAATTTTAAAAATATAAATAAAATTTTAAATATATTTTTGTGTGAATATATTCTTGTAGAAAATTGAAACTGAAAGATTTTTTAGAAAAAAAAAACTTTTTAAACAAATAAGATAAAGAAATTGTAAAATAGAAGAAAAGTTCTTTTTTTATATATATATATTCCTATATGGCTTGTGATGACATGAGGTTGATTAGTTTAAGTTATCTTAGAGTAGTAGGTCTTTGGTGCAATTTGTGCTTTAGTTATTGGTTTTTACTCTTCACAATCACAGCCAGACACATTTTTTACCTTTAGATCTCTCCTCCTATAAAGATTATAGTATAATTATAGGGTCCCACTCATTGGCATGCACTGACTAAGTTCTCATTTTTACAAAGTCTTCAATTAAGTGGTTGTCAACATTTATGTCTCATATATATCATGTATATTTGAGAGTAGTGTGTTGTGAACATAAGAGAGTTGAAACATAAAAAGTCCTTAATTTGGAAGAATTGTGTAGTTATTTCAAGTATCCTAGACTGTTAATTCAGTGGTGAAATCATAAGAGGTAACAATACTTTCACAATAACGGGATAAAAAGGAAAAAGTGACTGTATATGTTATGAAAGAACAAAATAAGCAATAGTTGGTCTTGACATAATGAGAATTGAGTTATTTCCTCATGAAAGCATTCACCCATCAAAGCACCAGGAGTGGCACATAAAATCAGCAAGGTAATAGAGTGTACTCTGAAGCCAACACTACTATGTAATATTCCTAATACCTAACCAACCGTATAATCGAATAAAAAGCAGTTGATGGTATCTGCTACTTTGCATCAGTACAGATATCGAATAACTCTGTCTACCAAGGCTTACGAAGGTGAAAAGATATCACTAACCTTTTTATTTACCAATGTTGGGATTTATACCTTGATATTTCATGATTTTCATTCTACTTTATTGACCATTTCGTCACACCCTATGTAGTAAGTTTTTTTCACTTTTTTGAATAGTTTATCCACTCAATTCTTTTTGCTCAATATGTTTTTAATTGTTACACCAATTTCCAACTTTAAGAAACTACTTTCTGAACACCTTATTTAGTCCTGTTTCTTACTCAAAAAATATGTCTCTTTTTTTTTAGGACCCATGACAAAAGACATTCCAACTCCCAAGGTTTTGTATCATTATTCATCAAACCTGCTCATGACTTGACTAGTTTCGATGAGATTATTGTGGCTTCGCTCTGCTCTTATCGCAGTTCAGCTCGATAATTTCCATCGCCATGAAATTTAATGGCGGACTTAAAAAATCATGATAAACATTTCACTTAATAAGAAAAAAAGACAGAAGTCGAATTAAAGAATAACATCAGGACCACCAAGCTAATAGTCCATCAGCATGCTTCTGAATTAAGCATGAACATAGAGTCATAGACACAAGTAGTAGTCTTCACTGCAAGCAAGTAAACAACAGGGTAAAATTTGAACAAGTCAGTTTCTGCTAGCTTCTAATTCAAAGCTTGCCCCTAGCGAGTCACCAACATTTGGTGCAAGTCTCAAATTCGATGAAAGAGTACAATTTATGGCCATATCTTAAGGAACGTCATCTCGCTTTTAAGAATATTACATTTTGTGTGATCGTCATGCTATCTAAAATCAACAAACTAAACTTGTAAGTGTCATTTGAATAGGCTTCTTGTGTTATATACGATCGTTACGTCCCATTTCGAGATGAATGTACGTGAAGTGATAATGGGTCTTCTTTATTGCAAGGAATAAAATTAAAATCTATTAATAATTGAGAGTCTCGAGTGATACTTCCAACTCCAATAATTTATTGGGCAAACAACACAAGCTCACAAGTCTAGCTCTATGGCGCCGATATGTATCGAGACTCAAGTGATTCATCAAAATAATGAGGCTATTGACATTTAATTCTGACTCTTATTTATTTTTTCTCAAGCTTCTGAATTAATAAAATATCAAAATATCTTTATTCACTACTTTTCTTACGACTGCAACTATTTAATATTTACTATTACTGTTATCGTGGTTATCACATTTCTATAAATACTAATAAAAAATTATATGTTTTATTATTGAAGGTACGTTCATCGTTTTACACCTCTTTTCATTAACAATGAATTATCATTACCTTATTTCAAATGTTTTATTTATTAAAAGGAATTTAATTATAAGTAGATATTTTGTATTTATATTTTAAATTAGCAAAAATTAAATCAATATTTTTTTGAACTTTGTATATGACTATTAATCGTAGTTAAATATATATATATATATTTTGTTTAACTAAAAGTCCAACACAATTTGTATTTAGGATTAGAATCTTTTCTCCTTTATATTTTGTAGTGCATGGCCTTCTTATTGTCTTTCTTTGTTCTGTTTTTAGAATGTTCCAAACGTTTCTCATCCCAAAATCAGAGAATATTTCACCATTTTTAAGTAAGGTCTCAAGTTTTATACCAAATCACGTGTTGAGACTCACAAATTGTATCGTTCTTTGTCATTACATCATTTCACACATTCATAAATCGATTGATAAATTTATTTTTAAAAAAAGTAGGATGAAATATGATTTAATATAAATGTATACAATAATTTTGACATACAACTTTATATATTTTTTTAACATACAAATATATTATGAAAGCAATACTTAATAACAACCTAAACAAATGCCCAGTGACAATGGACCGTTCACGGGACAGTGTCATCCAGTAATAATAAAATTTTATAAGTAAAAAAACTAAGCATGTAAAATTATGTATATATATATTGGGGTAGCTATAGCTATCTTTAATATCTACCTTCTTCTATTTCTCATTTTCTGCTGTAGCAAGATTTTTTTAAAAATAAAATTTTCATTTCTATTATATTTGGCATGGAAGTAGAAAAAAAATACTATTGAAGAATATTCTTTTACTCATAAAACATCAACGTATTCATCTTCGGTCTTTGAATTGGTAGTGACCTAAGAATAGGTTCAGTTGAAATTATTGAAGTTCAGCGTGTTGCTTACAAAGATCATGTGGATCTTGGAAAAAAGAAACCCCTAAAGAATTAGTAATATGAGAATAGTTTGTTCTTGAATGAGCAAACACAATATGATCTTGAACGAACAATAGCTTTTGCAAGAAATTGACCAAAATCCACTATTTATTTGTCACCTGTTAAAGAACGATAAAAGTCCCACATCGGTGATTAATGAGATGGTGGACTCTTTATAAGGTTTGGGTAATACTTCTCCCTTTGAGCTAGCTTTTGGGGTGTGAGTTAGGCATAAGACCTAATTTCACATCACCAATGCTTCATAATGATATGGCTGTGCAGTATCAATGACTTTGATACTTAGGCGGCGGTGGTGGCTGATTTGTGATGGAGAAGTGGAAGTTGCTATGGCTAGTGGGTTGGTGAGATGAGACCAACGATTTTAATTGGAGGTGGGGTGGATTGGATTGAACTGGAGGTGAAGACAATATGCTGCAAAAAAGAAGAAGAAAGTACTAAATATTCTTGTGATGACATGATGTTGATTAGTTTAATTTATCTTGCAGTAGTAGGTAACAATACTTTCAGTAGTGGGATAAAGAAAAGTATAAGAATTTTGGAGGCATAGAACAAGAAACATATGTTTTATATCTTAAAATTGAACAAAATAAGCAATAGTTGATCTTTACATAATGAGAATTAAGTTATTTCTTCATGAGTTTGAGACTCCGATACCAAGAAAGATCCTTCATCACAAATTTCTATATTACAACAAGACATATGGACAAGTTTGTCCCTCTTGTGTTAGTTTTAAACATTTTCTTCTGTTTTCAGTGAGAAAAATAATCTGTTATAGAGCTGAAGCTGAACGTAATTACTGGAACAATGAACAACTTTATGCTGGGAACGAAACGAAAAATCCCATTGGGACAATGTATAATCTACAACAGGAAATATGACTAGCATGTGTATAGAAATAAACAGAAGTAGATTCTGGCTTCCACTCGTTCCAAATTTATCAGATGCTCTGAAAGGGACAGCCGGATAGATCATCTTTTCTCACTCAGATCGCCAAAACCAACCATATCTTAGAAGCAAAACTATATGAGTTCGTATAGTTTCAATATCAAGAACAATTTCATAACTCTACAAAATCAACTTTTACTTCTGGTGGAATCTATGTAGATGCTTTATCTTGGTCATGTTTATTCGTGCCCACAGTTTCTGCACTTATTAGTTTTTCCGCCTGAAGTCTCTCAAGAAAAGCTTGTTTCTGCAGGATATTCATCATATCCTTAGTTCTATTCTCCTCTCCTTCAAGCTGCATTTTCACTATTTTTTCTGCTTCCATGTTTATTGGCTTGAAATAGTCATCAACGGCAGCCTCCTGAAAGCATTCACCAATTTTTTTCGAGCAATGAGTCCAAGCCAGAAGATCAGCCAAAGTACCAGAGTGGAATATAACATCAGCAAAGTAATAGAGTGGACTCTAAAGGCAACTCTACTACCCTACTAAGTATTAAGTTCCTGATACCTTGCGTCACAATACAATTAGTGAACGAAGAGATGTTAAAATTATGTAAAGCCAGCCTCTAAAAAAATGTACGGAGAGAAACAGAGTAAACGAGAACACAGTTGGGTACAATGGAAAATCAAAATATGTAAATCATCAAATTAAAGGTCAAACAAAACCATAGGAAGTCACTGGAGTACCAAGTTGAAATAAATGGTGACATTGATGAAGCAGCACGTGGTAAAGTCCAAGCGTGACAATTACCAGAGATAGCCAAATAGTATAAGCAAGATATCAATAATGAAGGGCTTGAAGGTTTAACTGTACAATTGTGTAAAAAGCAGCTTAGACCTATCAAGGACATCGATGAACATGGTTCAAGATGCTTGGCTTGAAAGGAGTGCCAAATACCAACACTTTCTCAAATTCAATATACTCAAAAAGAACAATTCATTCAAATGAATACATCTGTGCAGAGGTTTCCCTCTAAATCAGGATTTTCAGCCATTAAGAATAAAAAGTTGGGACTAACATATCAGGTTTTCATTCAAAATCCAAGGTTTGAATGATGCAAGCTCAATATTAGGTTATCTACGAATTCCCTTTTCTTTTTCTTTTTTTTTTAGGACGGGAGGTGGGAGTAAGTCAGGTTATATGATGTCCAGAAGTGGAATGGTATATTCTCTCTAGACCCAAGA
Source organism: Solanum chilense (assembly GCA_032847665.1). Classification (NCBI taxonomy): domain Eukaryota; kingdom Viridiplantae; phylum Streptophyta; class Magnoliopsida; order Solanales; family Solanaceae; genus Solanum; species Solanum chilense. The sequence continues at coordinate 45,121,937 of CM064968.1, read as the reverse complement.
GTTCTCAGAAACTATGTAAAAAATTTAAATGTGGCCAAAAGCCACAGGTTAGTCTAGGTTCACACCTGATATTGAGCCAAATTAAGCTTCAGCAAAGAAAAAACTGTTAAGTGCCTCAGCCAGTTGGCTTATTCAATTGCATTCCACTCTCTTCTATATTCTCCTCTAGAGCTGGGGGTACAAGTTCAGCCTTTAAATAGAGTTCTGCGGTCCTAAAAAACAATGTTTTGAAACCAACTTTGTGCTCTGAAAGTAGAATATTTCTATTTTGTGAACTTCATTCAAGCTGCTTCTGTCTGTGCCAGGAGGAAAGGGATGCGAGAAATCTAGACTCTGAAAAGACTAATATCTGGAGGAAAGAAAGATAAGAAAAGGGATTTATTTGTTGGAAGTTGGCTACACTGAAGACCAAAAGATATGGAAGCAGTGTTACATTAATTTATTTCGCAAGATTCTTTCACATGTTTCTGTCCCCTTTTTGTAATAATGGCGGTATCCACACCAGCTTGCACCCACCTTGACTTATTTCATCGGGTATCTGCTACTACAGGTACCGAATAACTAAACCCACCAAGGCTTAGGAAGATGAGAAGATAACACCATCCTTTTATTTACCGAGCTGGGATCTGAACCTTGATATTCCATGATTTTCATCCTACTTTATTGACCAGACACCCTTCAGTGCTAATCTTCTGTCAATTTTTAGGATAGTTCTTCCACTAGATTCTTTTTCCTCAATAATTCTAACTGTTATACCAACTACCATTTCCAAAAACTAATTTTGAGCACCTTACAAAGCACTATTTCTTGCTCAAATATGTCCCTAACTTTTAAGGACCCATGACAAAAGACATTCCAAGTCCCGAGGCTCCATATCTTGTACATCTTCAAACTAATTGCATGCCTATTGGCAGCTCATGACTAGTATCTATTTGGAGCACAGACAAAACAAGGTCTCAGAGCCTTCCGATGAGATAACGGAGGGTGATTGTGAGTACATAAGTCGGATCTTCTCAGCTGCAAATGCTATGCTCTAGCTAGTTTTCAAGAGGCATTAAGCTTCTTTTCTGAAAACACTCTATAAACAAATGCATATTAAGATACAGTAAGCATGGATGCAGGAAACTATGCCCACCGCTCACTTGGATGCCCTTTATAGTATTGTGGAATAGATCCGAAATTGTCTTCGAGACTTCAAGAATGACCTAACACTACCTCTTTTGCAAATTATACAGCAATACCCAGGAAAGCAGAACAATATTAAAGAATTAAATTAGGGCCACCAAGCTAAGCCATCAGCATGCTTCTGAATTACACACGAACAGAACAGAATTCTTAAGTGCAAGAAAGTAAACCACAGGTAAAATTCAAGAAAATTGTGAACTCACAGTTTCCTCTAGCTTCTTATTCAAAGCTTGCATCTCTTCCACCATGCGCCTAACTTCTGACAAAATCATTTGTTCAGGAAGCTTCCTTATTGCTACCTTCCTCTCCTCCGCCTGTTCAGACATTACATACGAAGAGAGAGACAAAATAATAAGAGTGTCGAACCGAAGAAAACAACCAAATAAAAATCTACCACCAACACTTTTACACTTTTGATCTGTTCACTTTCTTTGGTGTCTCTCTTTACTAATTGTATACCCAAGAAATCATCTAAGTTCCATGCTACGTGCACATGGACAGTTATTTTATAGGGAAAAGTGTATATAATGGCAAACTAATAAATCAAATTAAATGTTATAACTACACTTTGATTTAATTGTGCCCTGTAGCAAATTGTTTGTCAATTACCTCTCTCCCATAAACTCTTGCTCGTCACTCTCCCTTTCTCGCTCCCTCTCACTTTTATACTAACACAAGTGTATAAAATGTGTTTCTATTTGTATAAAGCGGAAAAAAATTGTATATATACATATATTTTTCGTTCCCTTCTCTCCCCTCTCACAGGCCTCGCTCGCCACCCTTGCCTCTATCGCTTATACAAACAGAAACGAAATGTATAAATTGTGTTTCAGTTTGTATAAAGCGAGAGAAAATTGTATATACACCAGCAAATACATATATCTTCTTCCTATACACTTATAATTATACAATACAAATATTCCCCTGCTCAATTTCTTTTGTCTTTCTTTCTTTCTTGTTTTATACATACACAAATTATACAATTGATTTGAATACAACTGCTTTCTTTTGTATATGTATAGTCAATTATACAATTGGTTATACAATTGGTTTCTTTGAATATGTATAGCGAATTATACATATTTATGTTTGTTATGGAGCGCAATTATGCAAACTTTGTTATAACATACAAATATGAATTTTGTGTTTGCTATATGTGAAAAGTTGCTTTATTTTATATTAGAAGGGAGGGAGAAGTACAAAGAGAATCCAAACCCAAGGTAGCATGAAGGGGCAAACCAGTTTATAGCCACAAGCATCAACAGCAATTCTACTACAATTTTTACTGTGTTTGCATATATGAGTTCACTCAAAGTTTATCAAATTCTTTGACATTTCAATAACCAGCAGATGGTCTCACTAGAAAACTGCTTTCATGCAGAATTTGGAAGAGACCCCTCATTAAAAGAACCTAGATGCTTAATGGAAAATGAAGCTTGTGAAGCTGTAACCCCACCTAAAAGATATTTGCATAATCTTTTTGCTATCTGGAATGCTACAACACATTATTCGCCTCAACATTTCTCTCCACAGCCCAGAAGTTATGTTTACTAGCTATTTAGAAGCTAAAACATTCAATTTGCATATGAATACAAATAGATGCACTATACACACCACACAACTCTATGTACAGCACAAAAATGAATCCAAAAGTGTACCATCGTTCCATTGATGATTTGAGTTGGATATATCACATCAAACAAAGCTAGTCCGTGTTTACAACTTATTACTACAGGCAAAATCACATCCTAGACGTCAATTAACCATATTATGCAACAAATAGCAGAGGCCTTCCAAATTTAGTTTTGTTTTCTAATTTAACTCAACAGTCAACTGTCCCAGTCGACTATATTTTGGATTAATAAGAAAAAAATACAACAAATAGTTAACTAGGCCTTGATCCCAAATTAATTAAATTTCCTTTAATATCTAAATCCGCATTTATAACTAATCTGGATACAATGATAACCATAGAATCAGATTTAACAATTAAGAAAGTGAAATGAAAATTGATTGAATGACCTGTTGAAGACGTTGTTGCATCTGTAATCGATAAGATCGGATTCTACGCTCTTCGTAGCCTGAAAGAACCCTAATATAGAACATTGCTTTCTTCCCAAATTCTATAAGCTTCTTCATCTTAGGTAATCAAGATTCAATTTCCCAAAATCACTCGAAAATGAAATGATCAGCACCTTTCTTATTTTACCATTGAAGAGGATTCATCATCAAGCTGAAACTGAAGCTGAAGAAATTGTTCCCTTTATTTTCTATGTATTTAGTGAAAATTCTTTTGTTTTTTTTTTTCGTTTTTTTTTAGCAGTAACGTGAGAATATTATTTTAAAAAATGAGGGAAAAAAAACAAATATATTTAAATTTTAATTTAGCATATGCAGTTTACTGCTATTTTTGTTGGTCGTACTTTTAAAATTTATTTTGACAATATTTTTACAAATTTAAATGTTTTTGTACGGTAAGTAATTTGAGTTTGATTAATTAGTTTTAAAAATATTTTTAAAGAATGGAGCTTAATTTCAACTTTTGATTTGAAATTGAATTGTGTATATGAAATATCTATAATTTCAAAGTTTAAGGGCATGTTTGAATGGGCTCTTAGAAGTTGATCAAATTAACTTAAAAATCAATTTTTGATTTATTAAAGTGTTTGATAAATATCAAAGTAATTTATTTTAAATTAAAAATGACTTATTTTAAGTCAAAAGCTAAAAGTTAGGTGAGGGAGTTTTTATTTTTTTTTTAACTTAAAATTTATTTTATGTTGACAGTGTATATTATCTTTTTATCCTTAATTCTTTTTTATTATTATTATTTTTATTATTATTAGTATTATTAATATTTTATTATGTTTTAATTATTATTATTTTTTATTATTATTATTATTATTATTATCATTATTATTATTATTATCATTAATATAGTATTAATATTTCCTATTTTTTTTATTATTATTATTCTTTATTTTATTATTCTTTATTATTATTCTTATATTATATATTATTATAAATTATTATTATTATTTATTATTATTATTATTATTATTTTCATATTATTTTATTATTATTATTATTAAATATTTTTATATATTATTATTATTATTATTTATTATATATTATTATTATTAATATTTTATATATTATTATTATTATTATATATTATCATTGTTATTATAATTATTATAATAGCTATTATTATTATTGTTATATATTATTATTATTTATTATTATTATTATTATTTATTATTATTATTATTATATTATCATTATTATTATAATTATTATTTTTAAACAATTTGTAATAATAAAGAAATATGTAGCAAAATATAATTACCTATGGATGTAAAATATAATATAATTTTGTTGAATTTTTTAAAGTATAAAAATCTTAAATTAATCAACTTTTATCATGTAACAACTTTTAAGCGTATTTCAGATATTTTGATTAAAAAAGTGTTTACAACACTTATTTACCAAACACATCAACTACTTTTTTTTTAACTTCAACACTTTTATTCAAACATATAACTACTTATTTTAAAAATAAGTTACAGCACTTTCAATAATACTTTTTAAAAATTATTTTTGTAAGTCCATCCAAACGGGCTCTAATTTCAATCTCAAATTGTCAAGAAGTTGGGTCTTAATTATGATTTTATAACGAAATTATAAAACTAATTTATAAATTTATATTTTGTAATAAAAAACTATAACAGACATTTGATTTTCGCTATGGTGTTCCTTTAAAAGTGCATTCATGATAAAATTTTGATTTATTTAATTATTAAGGACATAAATTATGTATATCATATCATGAGGAAGAATTATATATTAAAGAATATCAAAACAATATGTAATCGAAAATATTTATTATTTATAAAAAAAAATCAAATATACGATTTATTAATAAGTAATATAGTGTTTTAGATATTTTATACCTTATTTATGATTTGCTCGTTTATTATTATTTGAGAAATGAAAAGATTTTAATAGTTTTCGCAAATTGTAAAATTTTTGTATTTATGAAAATAAATAGATACAACTAAAGAAATTGAAATGCATACTCAAACAAAATTTTAAATTTTAACAACTGATTCAAATCATAAGGTGACTAACTTTCGCCAGAAAATTTATGCTTCTTTTCTTTGTCAAAAAACCTGCTAATTTGTTTTCTTATTTATGACGTATCACTGAATTTCTAAAAATAGAGATCCGAAAGATTTCACAGTAAATTGATAATTAGGATGCAGCCCTATTCATATCCAAACGACCTTATAATTTGTTAAAGCCTTGATTCTAACTTACTTTATATTATTATTGAAAAATAACTCTTGTTATTCATTGAGGATAGTTATTTCTGAATCTGGCCAAACAGTTCACATTAAATATATGCACTTTTGCTCTCCCAAAAGTTTTGCCAAAACAAGTTATACTTGTCATTTCATAATTGGTACAAATATTTATCTTAATTTATAATTGCTTGATTAATAGATGAAAGGGGTAAATATACCTCAAGTTAAATGGAGGGACTGTCTAATATATTTTGAAAGTCGTTAAATTTAATATATTTAAAAGATAAAGATACAAAAATATGGTGGATAAATAAAAATAAAAAAAATGCACAAGTATCTCCTCAATCTATGCTCGAAATTTTAGAGACACACTTATATTATATTAAAATTTTATTATCCCCTGAATTTATTTTATAAATATTTTTTGCCCCTTTTCGATTTACGTGATACTAGTTTGAAAAAAAGACACAAGATAGTGTCACGTAGATCGAAAAGGGGTAGAAAATTATTAATAAAATAAGTTAGGGTGTAATAGAACGTTGATATAGTATAAGTGTCTTTCTGAAATTTCGGACAGTGAATACTTATTAGGGGGCGGATCTATGTGTCAAGGTGAAGATGCCACAACATCCACTGGTTTCAATTGAAATTATATATATATATATATATGCACAAAAAGTTTATGTATAATAAATTTGCCACCCCCAAACACAGTAGACCTGTGGTGCCCGTGGTTAAGAATCTAATTTTTGGAAATTGAGTCGCAAATTTGATTCTCTGTTAGCTCATTTTTTTAATACAATTTTCGTTTCTTTTGAAAAATAAAAAATGTTGAGGCTTGAATTCGAATATGTATTCCACACATAAAAAATTAGTGTTAACACTACTATAAATGATTGAGACTTAATGAGTAATAATTTATCATTAATTAATTTAACTATATGACACTCATTATTTTTAAATCCTAAATTCACCTTCAATAATTATGCATTGTCTCTAAAAATAATAATCTATATATATATATAAATCTGGTTATGAAAGTGCTGATGTGGCACCCCTCATAGACCAGCATTAGAATTTATATATTTTATTTTTTTTAAAGCTTTTTTTTTCTCTTAATTTTATCCTAATATATTGTTAAATTAAATAAATATCCTTTATTCATTATTTCTCTTTAAATTCCTCCATTAATACCTTTATTATTTAGGTATATATAAGTTACAATTTATCCCTTTAAATATTTAAACCTTTCCCTGTTCCTTCTTAAAAGTATTACTAAATTATAATTAAGACACTAATGACCAATATAAGTTACAATTGTATGTATTGATTACTCCATTACTCTTTTAATTTATTTATTCAATAGTTAAGAATTTATGGATTACTATAAATACTAAAACCATGTCATCTTCACCAATGCAAGAATTTTTTATTTTATTTTCCCTTTCTTTATCATATTTATACTAAAGTACATCACTTTGGTTATTTCTAATTTTATAATATATAGTTTATTTGTTACTAACTTTTACAATGTGGAAGATAAGATGAGCATTTGACAATTTTGGAAATTCAAATTCAATGAGAACAATATCTAATTTGAGTTACCAAGGTACATCACTTTGATTATGTCTAATTTTATATATATATATATATATATATATATATATATATATATATATATATATATATATATATATATATATATAGAGAGAGAGAGAGAGAGAGAGAGAGAGAGAGAGAGAGAGAGAGAGAGAGAGGGAGAGAGAGAGAGATTCTTTGTGACTAACTTCTATTGTTAACACTTAACAGTGTGGACGAGTAGACGAGTATATGACAATTTTGGAAATTCAAATTCAGTTTTGATGAGTACAATATTACACTCATGTTACTCTTTTTATTTCAGTTTGTTTGATGTCTTTTATTTACAATATTTTTTTTTGTTTTTATTGCTTTTTCCCTCATTATTGATGATTTTAGTGTACTTATTATTTTGCGCATTTTTTTAAAATAATCTTTATTATTTATAATGGGAGACAAGATGAACATATGACAATATTTAAGTTTAACTTTCATAAACTCACAAGGAAAAGGAACCCTACATTAATGTTTATGTCCATTAATCTTCAAATGGTGTAGTGAACATTGAGAGTGTGTACAAATTGAATAATTAGAGGGTAGGATAATTTTCTTTGGTATTCCTACAAAGATTATTTTGTTTATTTGTTTAATTTTAATTTATTTTAATTTTCTTTGGTACTCCAACAAGGATTCTTTGATTAATTTATCTAATTATAATTTATACCTACACTAAATAATATTATTGAAATTTCAGGTATATTAATTTTAACTTTGAAGACTTGAATCGTTTTGTTTATTATCTTTTAAGGTTTTTTTAATGGTTTCAACATTGTATATATTTTATTTTGAATAATGAAATCAATTTTGAGGATTAGGAAATTTCACAATTTTTATTTATGTTTACCTTTTAGAATAATTTAGAAATTGTAACTAAAATATATGTAAGTTTAAAGTTGTATTTTAGTTAATACATATATATAATTTGGGTTTTAATTTATTTGAATACTTTATATTATTTACGTAATTGAGACTATTTATCTTTCAATCTATTCATTTTTATATAAATAATAGGCAGTATATTATAATCGTAGTAAAATTAGTCAAGATAGAAAATGATTTACAAACATTTCATAATCTAAGATTAGTGAAAGATGAAAAAAAAATTCATTACTAAAGGAAAGTATAATACTTTTGAAGGAAAAGAATAAATATTAGAAAAAAACTATATTTACATTAAGCTTATTATATTATTAAATTAAATTTAAATTTCATAAAGAGTTCAACTTATTACATTAAATTTACTTTTCTTATTAAAATAAAGAGAATAAATTTAGGATTTTTTTTATAATTTCAAAAATTCTTAAGCGATTTCAAATTACAAAAGATATAAAATTTAAGTACTAATAATAAACTTAATTAAGACTTAAAATTTGATATATTTAGATTAAAGACTATAAAGAATCTTTAGAAATATATTTAATAATCAACTATTCAAAAAATTAATTATTTAACAGATTTAACGAATAATTTTTTATCGCGCAAAGCGCGACTAAGTTCACTAGTTAAATAATACTATGAAAGCTGCATAAATTTCTGTTTTGAGGTAGGAGTAACAAACAAACTCATAGAAAACCACAACATTCTATCAATAATTCAATTCTTGGGACTTTAAAAGCACAAAAACATCCAAACAACGCCGCCTTAGACGTGCCATGCTTATGAAGACGTAGGAGAAACTCATTTTAACTATTCCCTTCCACCCATTTTATTATACTTTTTTTAAATTATTTAATCATCTTCTTTATTTTTATTATTTCTTTATTATATTTTCAAAATAATGTATTTAATAACTACTTTGGAATATTTAATATCATTTATATATTTTATTAATTCAATAATTAATTTTAGATTTTAATTTTTAATTTACACTTATCATTCGTAATAATTGTTTCTTTATTTTTTCAAAAAATATTATATTTAATATTTTTTTAAAAAATGATGTAGTAAGTAACCTTTCATTTTGTAGTTTTTTAAAAATATAAAAAGCCAGTAATAAACAAATATGATTGAAGAGTACAGATGAAAAACTTTTTTAATATATATCTTTATTGGTATTATTAATAATAGAATAAATTTTCAAAACATGATTAAAAAAATATTTTAATTAAACAATCTAGTGTAAAGTAAACAAAGATTAAGTATAGAGATTATTTCAAGCCAAAAATTCTACGTAGGAAATATTCGCGAAAGGATCTTATCTAGCAGGAATGAAAATAGTTGAGCTTTAATATTTAAAATTTATGTAAAATTAAATGACATAGACATACATACACTTTAAGATACAAAAGTATCATATAAATCCATGATAAATATATTTATGGTTTCATTTTATATAAATTTAAATATTTTATGCATATTAAAAATTAAAAATATAAATATTAACAAAAATTTAAATAATTTGTTGAAGATTGATAAAAACTAATGAAATGAGCGAACTCTTTATAAGGTTTGAATAATCCTTCTCCTTTTCAGCTAGCTTTTGAAACATAAATTAGACCTAAACCTAATTTATGGAACTTTTTGTTATTCTTTTCTGATAATGCACAAGTACTCTTCAACTTATGCCCGAAATTCTAGACATATACTTATATTATACTAAGGTTCTATTATCCTCTAAATTTATTTTATAAATAATTTTTTATCTTTTTAACCTACGTAACACCATCTTTTGAGTTTAACATATCAAAAGATAAAAAATTATTTATAAAATAAATTTTAAAATAATAAAATTTTAATATAATATAAATATTTTAATGAGGTTGAGCGGATACTTGATTATTTTTTAATATAGTTGGCTTCAACACGGATAATATTAAGAAGGCTTCTTTCGGGTGCCCCTAACTGATCGGCGTGGCGCCTGGACAGAATTTCAAATCCTTGTAAAACGGCCACGTAACTATTCTCTTCCTTCACGTCATCACTCTCTCTCTCTCCGGCCACCCTCCGTTTTCTCTAACAAAGCTCTCTCACACACAATTGGAGGATTTGCGGGTGAACTCCCCAATCTGAACTGTTTCAGTATATCACTTACAGATCTTTCTTTCGCCAAAAAAATTAAAAAAAAAAAGAAAAAAAATTATCAGTTCAGAAAATTAGAAATTTTCATTGATTTTTTTCCTAGTTTTTCTTTTTTTGAGAATGGCAGAGAATAATGAATCAATGAATGCAAACCCACCTGGGATTTTGCTGATTAGAAGCATTAGAAGGAAAGATTGGAGTTTAAAAACGTATAAATATGTAGTTTTGTTGATCACATTCATAGCTTATACATCTTACCATGCTTCGAGAAAACCTAGTAGTATTGTGAAGAGTGTTTTACATCCACACCCGTTTCTTAACGAAACGGTTACAAATCCATGGCCTATTGGTCCGCTTTTCATAAAGAGGGAAGTTTTGGGTTCTATTGATTTGGGTAAATCAAAAAAGGAAGGTTGGGAACCATTTAATGGAGAGGATGGAACGTCGAAATTGGGGGAAATTGATGTTGCTTTTCTAGCGTGTTATTCGATGGGAATGTATGTAGCTGGACATTTAGGGGATTCATTAGATTTAAGGCTGTTTTTAGCTACTGGGATGATTGGAAGTGGTATTTTTGTAGGGTTATTTGGTATGGGTTATTTTTGGAATATACATGCTTTTTGGTTTTACTTGGTTATGCAAATGCTTGCTGGGTTGTTTCAAGCTACTGGGTGGCCTTCTGTTGTTGCTGTTATTGGAAATTGGTTTGGTAAAAGGAAAAGGGGATTGATTATGGGTGTTTGGAATGCTCATACCTCTGTTGGGAATATTAGTGGATCTCTTATGGCTGCTGCTGTTTTAGAATATGGATGGGGTTGGTCTTTTATTGTTCCAGGAGCATTTATATTTTTAGCGGGGATAATGGTGTACTTGTTATTGCCTGCATATCCAGAAGATGTTGGGTTTCCTTGTCCTAATCAGCCGTATGTCGATGATCCGTCCAAGAATAACGATGAAGAAGCTCAGATAGTGAAAGAAAATATGGCTGTCAATGCACAGTTTAATGTCCCTCGGGTTGGTTCGAATAGGACAAGTGTTGGTCTTTGTGATGCTTGTCTCATACCAGGAGTCATTCCATTTGCACTGTGCCTTTTCTTCTCAAAGTTGGTGGCATACACATTTTTGTACTGGTTGCCATTTTACCTTAGTCAAACAGGTATAACTGCTTAAATATATGAATTGTTTTGCTGTACTTGTGCTTTGTGTGTGATATGCTTCTGCCACAAATGGTGAGACTATCCAAATAGGTTTTGAAGTTAGTTTTCATGACTGTTACTCCCTCTGTTCATTTTTCATTGTCCATATTTGACTTGGCACAGTATGTTTTGGAAATGACTAGTTAATAATAAGGGTAAGTTAAAAATATCCTTTGGTTTTTCAAATTATATAAGTAAAAATAGACATCTATTTATAGTACAGTGAACGGAGGGAGTACTTTTTCCCTTTTCAGGTTCATCTGTTATAATCTTTGTTTATATGAGGTACTTTGGAGTGTCAGTTGCTGATGAAGTAGGAAATTTTGATTCTGGAGCTTTTGAGGGTTGAAATAGGAAAGAAGTTAAAAAAAAAAAGTGAGAGAGAAAGAAGTGTTCAAATCTGCATTTCTATTAAACCTGTAGTTGTTGCTGCTGACTCTGACTCTTCCCGAGTGGTAAATACCCGTTCCATCTGATCAAGGAGCATGTAGCTGTTACGGTGTTGGAGTTGCACTGTAGTCTCTGCTCCTAATGGCAAATCGGGCTACTGATTCTGTTTTTCTATTTGGTAGCAAACGACTCTACTACATTCTAGAGCACAATGGCTTCTAAACAGACCACCTTAAGTGAGAAACAGGAAAGTACCAAACTAATACATGTTTAAAAATAATTAGTAGGCGCTATCTGAGTCTGTTTAAACTTCCAATTATGCAGATGTTAGTTGAGGGTTCATTAGTTTAAGTAAGACGAGGTGAACCTCTTATAATTTCGGAAGACTGCCTGAGCAAACTGCATTCTTAACAAGTAATTTCAGAGCTAGGTTTCTTTAAGTTCCCTGGAGTATCACTGGCAAGGTAGTGTTTCTAGTTCAACTTCCTTCTTCTTTTTTTTTTTTTGAGAAATGAAACAGTTAGTCTATATTTATCCACAGGTATACTACCTCAAAAGTGTAGTTCCCCTCCAAAAGTATTTCTAGTTCAACTTCATAATTCACTTCTTGATAGAAGCTTGTTTGACAAGTTTGTTGGTTATATACTTGCTTGATGTTAAATGTTTCTCAGGTGCTAACAACAAAGTAACAGTTCTCGTTTTGTTGCAACCACCCCTTATCTTTTAGAAGTAGTGAATATATTAAATGTACCTGATGAACTTTAAAATACCTAGAATAATTTTTATTTATATATATATATATATATATATATATATATATATATATATATATATATATATATATATATATATATATATATATATATATATATATATATATATATATATATATATATATAAACTGATTGTTATTTTTTCTTATTAGTATCAATGTTCATTCTACTTTGAAGATTCATTGTCAGAATTCGTCCTTTTTTTTTAAAAAATAATTCAAAGTAACGACATGATCATGTTGCTCATCTTGGTTCTTGATGATCTCTTTGCAGCTATAGGGGGAGAGTATGTTTCAGTGAAATCTGCTGGGAATCTCTCTGCTTTGTTTGATGTTGGAGGTATAGTTGGTGGAATTCTAGCTGGACATTTATCTGACAAGCTTGATGCTCGTGCTACTACGGCAGCCAGCTTCATGTATGCAGCGATTCCTTCTATGCTTCTGTATCGCAAATATGGAGGCACGTCAAGGTTCATGAACATTTTGCTCATGATGATTGCTGGCTTGTTTGTTAATGGGCCTTATGCGCTTATAACAACTGCAGTATCAGCAGATTTGGGTACTCACAGCTCTTTGAAAGGAGATTCACGAGCACTTGCAACAGTGACTGCCATTATTGATGGTACTGGATCTATGGGTGCTGCTTTAGGTCCTCTTTTGACGGGTTTTCTTTCATCAAAAGGATGGGATGCAGTTTTTATAATGCTTGTTGTTGGTGCACTTAGTGCTGGTCTTCTTCTATCTCGTTTGGTTCTTTCTGAACTTAGCGAGAAGTTCTCTAAACGTCTAGCCTGTGAGCAACACAATAGCGAAGGTAAGATATGTCTCCATTTCTGTGTCTGTTTTTCATTTTGTATTTGCCCAACCGTGTCTTCATCCTTATTTCATTTCTTTTTTCTGAGAAAGGTAACATTTCCTTATTTCATTTCTCTCTTTTTCCTATGGGAAAGGTTAACATTTTCTTACTTCATTTCTTCTTGCTCTTTTCCAAATCCAGTACAAGTACATAATTTGTTGCTGTGTCAGACCATATGCATAGCATTTGCTTAAAACATTAGCATTGAAGCAGTAGGATGAAATGAATTCGAAACATTTTCCTTTTTAATCTAGCTCACTCAATACATCGAAAAGATACATGGTGCACTTTGCTCCCCTTCTTTTTTTAATCTCCTTTGGGCTTTTGGGGAAAAAGCATTTTTGTTTAAATGTCTTACCAACACCTTTATACCAAGAAACAAACAGATGAATATTGCTTCATGTCCTGTTTAAGCCTGGTGACAATAATTTATCTGGAACAGTGTTTTATTGTGTCAAGTAAAGGGGAAGCAGATAGATAGTACTTTTGATAAAGGTAAAAGAGAAGTCAAAATATTTTGTATGATAAAAGTTATAGTCAAGATATTATAGTTCTATCCTGTATAAGAAAATTTCATGTTCCCAAGTATTCATGGTCTTAGCTTATAGACTCCTGGAGTAAATGATAAAAATTATTGGAGTTTGGAAATAGTTATCAAATTCATTAGGCCGTAATCATGTTGTAGATCTCTGTGCAATTTTGGTGTGTTTGGATCAGCACTACGCTATAGAGTATAGCCTTTGTAGTGAAGAATGGAAATTTAAACAACACCATGATGCAGAGCAGTAGTTTAGTCTGAGTTCTATTTATTGGTGTTTATGATTATCATATAATCTTTTTGAGTGGGCTATGCAAAATATCTTGCATCAAACAATATCCTCCATATGTATCATGGATGCAACCAAGGAAGAGAAAATTGTAATATCTTTTTGTAGTGTACTTGGTATATCTCCAAGATTTAATTAAAATGCATAATATACTTGCACAGTCAAGAGCATCAGAATCTGGTTGATGCGAGTGGATGATCTTACTTCAGCAAAAGATTTTGTTTCTTTGTTATGGAGGGACCTTATGATTAGAAGAGTCAATGCTTCACTTAAAATTTTCGGACCTTATGATTAAGAAGAGTCAATGAAATTTTCTGATATATTCTGAGATATTATTTTGTGAGCCATTGATTTATTTGTGTAAGGAGTTACTATTTCAAAATATTAGTTTCCCTTTTAGAAGATAGTTTAGCTTGTTTATCTGTTCCTCAATGTAAGTTTGGCTTGCCAATTTCAAAATTATGAACCATTGTCATCTAAGAAAGTTGCTTCATCTTGCAGATTCTGCATCTCCACCCCTTCTAAGAGAGCGAAGATGAGGATTTTTTGTGCATGTTTTCTCAAGAAACATAAAGAAATGATGGCAGATACAACTACTATCTCTCCCGTGAAAACAGAAGCAAAATCTTAGGTATGAAAAAGCCAATGGAATCAGTGGGGACTCAACAAGCTACTGTCATCAAAATCGCCGCGAATGCCTTGAACATGGTTTCTTGGTACATGTCTAAATGAACAAAGGTGCTTCTCTCATGAGGTTTTTCTCTTGTGAAAATCACTGCTTTTTATCTGAGATATATTTAAAGGTGTAACGAGACGTGTCTGCTAGTTATGCTGGTGCTGATATTACCCTTCTTTTTATCCCATGAAGCAGAGTTGTAGATAGAATAAAGTGAAGCTAGAATATTAGATTTAGTAGCACATCCCATGAATATCCTTTGTTTATTAGTCCACTTGTTCCATATAATCTGTCCATTGAAGTTTTCGCCGCACAAGTGTTACTCATAATAAAATTTGTGTAAATCACCTTTTTGTTTCTTCTTAAACCTCTGTCTTGATTAACGCTACATTAATTGAACTGGTTATTAGTATTGTTTTTACGAAAATTGATGGTCAAGTCTCTCTGGACGTAACGCCTCTGTAGTCTACTAAAGCTCTCTTTCTCCAGAATCAAGAACCACATTTTGTGTAACAGGAGGTGAAAAAATGTTGTTACTAGTTAGTTCTGCTGCAAATAATCTCAATCCAAGTCTCGTGAATTAATGTAGTTAGGGGTCGTTTGGTACAAACATTGATACTTCTCGGATTAGTAATGCAGGGATTATTTTTTGTTAAGTGTTTGGTTCACTATTTTTCACTTAATTTTGTGTTTAATTTATAATTTTATATAAAAAAATCCTATTATACCCTTATGTTATTATGAGTGTATATTTCATGTAACTAAGTCAAGGTAAATAACTATCGGACCGAATAATTTTTTAAAGAATTATTTATTCCATTTAATTAGTTAAATCAAATATATATATAAAATTGTTATTAATTTTAAGGTATGATGTACCACTAAGAAGATCAGTGATGTATTTCTAATTTTTTGTGGGTTAAGTATATATATTAAACTTAACATAGATTAAAGACTACTTAATATCTAAAGCTTATTTTTATTTTTAAAACAATAGTTCAAGTGGGTAATTGACAAATTATCTTGAATATAAAAAAATCAAGAAAAAATGGAAAGAAAAATATTAGTAAAATCATTAAATTACATCAAACAAATTTGGAAAATTAAAAAAGAACATTTAAAAAAACCACTCTAATATAAATAAAAAGGAAATTAAATTACAAAAGAAATTTTTTTTAAAAAATAATAAAGGGTTAATTTAGCCATTTAGAAATTTTATCCAAGGTTTAACAAATCTTGGATCACCTATTCCTCCCTTTCCTAGGAATAACTAATTCATGAATTAGGTTAAATAAAGTAATCAAACAATATTTTTATTGGACTAAATATTAATTCATAAATTCTTTTAATTTATACCTCTTATCAAACGGGTCATTAGTGTTTTAGCACCTAGCTTTGACTAGTTTGGAAAAAAAATATGAGGGAGGTTTAGGGGGTCGGCCCCACTCTGTTCTTTTCAATACTCTTTCAATTTCAAAATACGTGCAAGCACGAAAAAAAGATGGGTGTTGCATTATTGATAAAATTATGCGATGATTATAATTTTTGTCCTGGCTTCTCATTTTATGGGCCAAATAATCAATTGACTGAAATTCAAATGCAAAGACACATTCAAACCCCACAGATTGTGTTGTAATAAAAGTTTTGTTTGGAGAGAAGTTGTATGTCAATTGTTGTTTGAGAAAATATTTGTGTTGGTCAACTTGTTTTTTTTGTTTGATTCACGTCGGGTTCGATTTCAAGTTCCTATTTTAGGTTGGCCTTTATTTTTGTCCCTATTTTTCATTTGATGAAAGTTTATGGGCAAAAGTATCCTTGACTATGATTTAATTTCACAAGACAAAATTAAGTACATGAAGGTGTGAACAAATAAATTGTGCCTTATAATTTGGGAGATCTAGAACTGATGCCTTGGGTACATAACTTGAATTTGGGAATTTAGCCTTGCAGCATTTTTGCCTGGCAAATTATAATATTTGTCTTGCGATTTTAATGTTTTATACGTCAGTGATAATATCAACTAGTTTTTGGTTACTTAAAGTGTTCAGGGACAAAAATTAAAAGTCAATGGGCATTATGTAAATAACCCATAATTTATATTCAGGTAGAATTCAAGGTTGTGACCTAGTGATCAATGAAGTAGGTTGAGAATCATAAATAGATTCAAATTTTAACAACTCAGTGATTTGTTCTAGCTTTGGTGGACAAAATTACTCGGTACGTGTTGTTGTTGGAAGATGATAAGTATCCTCTGTAATTTAGTTGAGGCGCACACAAATTAGAGTGTGTATCAAAATCAATTCCTTTTTGATAAGTTGTATGCATTTACAATAGATAATTAAAGG
>CM064968.1:44998527-45103527 GCA_032847665.1 Solanum chilense | reverse complement strand
TACTACACATCTTTGCATTTTTGACATTAACTTCAGTTCTAAATTTGTTTTCACTTGTTAATTTATACGTAAATGAGAAACATACTGACCTCAAAGTTTTAAAGATAAGTGGAAACCTATATATTTTGTGATTTATAGTCCATTAAATTTTTTAGTCTTAAACTTTGTCATATCAGGTAACTCATTAAAACTTAGATGCATCCACTCGCACGGGGCAGCTTCTTCACTAGAATGTTGTTTGGGGGGGGGGGATATAAATCAAATAAGAAGAGCGAATTCGAAGTCAAAAGGACAAAAAAAATTATCTAAAATTTTGAAAACAAATATCAATTTTTTTCCTAACCAAAGAGCAAAATTGCTCCGTCAGTGCCAGAATGATACCGTAATTTTTTTTTAATATCGCTGTGAGTGCAACATATTTCAAAAAAAAATTAAATTATTGCAGTGATTTCCTTATTCCTTAAAAAAATTAATAGAGGCAGGCATTTTGGTCCTAACATTTGGTCTGCCCTGCGACATTTGTGTAAAATTTTATTTGACAAAATCGCTGCCGGAAAATAATTTTTTTTTGGATGAAATCGCTGCCACACAGCAGCGATTAGTGTTTTTTTAAAAAAAATTAACACGTCAATTTTGTCAAAAGAAAATCGCTCCATCAGAAGCAATTTAGCCCTTTTGGTTAAAAAAAATAAATAATATACCCTCTTTAAATTTTTGACAATTTTTTTTTTGCCCTTTTGGCTTAGAATAGCTACATTACCAACAAGGGTTGTGGTAAAATGTAAGTACTCATTTACCCTTAATTAGAGATTTCGAATTTAGCAATCTCCAATCTAGCCACCAGACATCGAATGGAAAACAAAAAAAATTAGTTATATCTGTTTCCAGCAGCATCCTACACATATTTTGGTAGCTTTAAAATAATCCTCATGCTACTTAATTGCATGTGGCAAAAGGCTTTCATACAACAACCAAAAACTAAGCTGCAAATTTGCGAAGGTCAAAAATAGCAGGTGATGTAGATAAAATATGTAAGATATTCTATTCATTCATCTAATAGAAAAACGTAAAAAGAAAGATATCGTATTCATTGTCTTCTCCTTTGTTTTTTACGGCACTCAAAACATTCAGTATTTGGATACTTACTTCCACTAGAGTAGCTGGTTTGGAGTTTACTGGGCGAGACTTTCAAGTCTTTCACCAGTATCTCGCGTAGCTTTTCATTTTCCTGCATGAGCTCATCAATTGCTTGCTGGTGTTTCAACACCTACAATGCAGCAAATGTATTTTCAATCTTCAAATGTCATATAAACATAGAACATCAATATAAGTCTACTAGAAATGCAAGTCATATTCTGTTTAAGAACATCCTTAATAAGTGATGTAAATAGTCAAAATGAAAGCTTACCATATGAACAAGGTTGTTCACAGATCCCAAACGCTCAGACTGCAAATAAAGAAGCACACGAATTACAACCAATATATTTTGATATTCGCAACCTCAAATTTTCATCTACAGTTTGGAATCTCATCCTTAGCACGATATACAACAAATACAAGGAGACCTCGAAAAATTACACTTAACCTATAGTGTTGTGAGAAATGTGTATTCATCTTCACTTACCAGCTCATTTGTTGTACTGTCTTCGCCTTTCACTAGTGGACTCTGCAGAAAATTGCTAATAACCTTCTCTGTCCGGCTGATATATGATGCATCTGAAGAGCCGACATTAGCTCTTGAAGTGTCATTTTCATTAGAAGAGAGAGAATTTGTGTTCCTATCTGTCAAGTCTGGAGAAGAACTATGTGGAACCTTCATTTCAAGTGGATTGGCAATTCCCAGTGGGTTCTGAATAGAGGCTTCACTGACTGTTTTCATCCCAGCTTGCAAGGATGGTGGAAGGATGCCTTGACCAATAGATAAGCCGGGAGACATTCCAGACTTCATCAATAATTTTGTCGTGGCTTGCTGCAGTTGAAGAGGATTTATGTTAAAACTGAAGTGTGGAGGAGAGGAAATCTTAGATGGTAGCAGCAGTGAACTATGGAAAAGAATGCATACAATTAAATACGACTGAATCCGCTCCACTACTCCGCGCTTCACAGCAAGACCTGACATGCATCACCAAGATTTTGTTATTTAACAAAGGAAATGTTTAGACGAATTCTGCCTAACACAACTTATAAAATAATATTTTCATGATTCCTTTTTTTTTTCTTCCTTCGTCTCATTCGCAGAGTCTGTGACCAAAATTTAGTACCAAGACACAAGTTTACATTCCAATAACCCAATTAGCCTTGACTAAGGTATCTATAACTCAAACAACTTTCAGTTTCTTGAAACACCTACGGCGACCTGGTCCCTATGAACATGGCACCACTATCACCAAGCAAAGCCATCAAGCACAGAGATGATTTATCGAGAATCTATCCCACAGAAATCCAATCATACACATAGTTCAATAATCAATCATATGAATGACACATGGCACGATGATAAAATATAGACAAGAGCTAATCAGGATAGTGTTGATTAACACTAATTGATCTCACATAAGTGAATGCACCCAAAGCATACTTTAACACTAATTGATCTCACATATATGAGTGCACCCAAGGCATACTTCCAATATCTAGCGTTCTCTGTCAACACAGCTGTAGAAATTGTCAATATTTACTCAACGAAACATGAGAAAAGGAGTCCACTAACACATTGCCTCAAACAAGCATGAAAAGGCCAAACTAATTAAGCAATTACTCCAATTTTAGTGTATGTCAGTCAAGCTTATGTTAATCGTTTTATGTAATACTTTCTGAAGTAGAAGAAAGAAAAGAGGGAAAAGTATACTTTGGGACAGGATAAGTGCCTGGACTTAAATCAAGCTTTTAAATCTTTTAGCTTCAACTTGTTGGTTTTACTTCTAAAAGTTTCTTAAATACTGACAAGGAGATTATAATTGAATCATTTAAATTCAAACAATTTCTGTGAACTATATTATCTTGCACTGAACTTTTGGCAAGTCAGAGTTATCTGTCCTTAAGTAATTTGCAATGTTTTTGCATCTCATCGGCAATTCTACTTGTCATACATAATTACAAACAAGTTTCTTCTTACTTGCTAGTGCTGCCAACTTATCAAAGTAGATGAATCCTTTCAATCCGATGGTAAAGAATTGTGAGTTGATCTTTTGCTATCTGGTGACACTTCTTTTCTTTAAGCAGCAACTTGGCATAGGCTCTAATCCATAGGAAATGCTAAGAAGGATAATTACTAAGCCGTTGTCGTTCTTCTTTCTTCTGCCATCAGCCAGTCACATTTGTGCAGACTGGCAATTCCTATACCTCTTTTCAGAGCCAAATTTTTCCCTTCCGAAAACAATCCAATGACCACAGTAATGCTCTACGTCACTATTTTCTGATAACAAATAAACCTCAAACCAGCCTAGAAGTTCTTATTTCTACTGTCAATCATAAGCTACGGAACCTCTTACTTGTCCAACATTATTGTTTATTTATTTTTGCAAGAGATCTTTGAAGTCTTCAGCTCAATCTCCTCTAAGTAAAGAGTGCACACAAAGTGGTTAGGAATATCACAGGAGTTCACCAATTTCCACCTTCAAAACTAATCATCCTAGATGCAAAACTTAATAGATAACCTTCAACATTTTCTTCAGTTTCTTGACTTTGTCAGCACTCAGCTCACTCGGAAGCATTTAGAAGGTTCAACAGTTGTGGAACTCGCTATGTTTTGTTTTTGCTTTGTAATTCAGCATCTACTGGATGTATTTTATCAATGAAATCGTAATTTAGCTGATAGAGAAAAAGAAGAAGAAGAAGATAACCTTTAACAAAGCAAATATATAAGTCTACATACCGACTCCAAAACCATGTCCAAAACCTACTCCACATCCGACGCCGGCTTCAATGCCTTTCGCCCCCACCTTTTTCAACTGCAGTTACAACAGAAAGCAATAAGGACCCAGTGAAAAAACAAATATTAAGGTATAAAATCACAATAATATGTGAACTGTGAAGACAGTTTAACAAATAGACATACAGAATTATTAACATGTCTTCCAACTCCAGAAAACGCATCCGTTGCGCCTCTAGTGGCAGTCATAACTTGATTTAGCATAGGTATTGCACCTAAAAAAACAAGGTAAAATAGTGAGGAAGACTCAAAGAGATATCAATCTAAAAGAAGGCAAAGTCCTTTGATTTAGAGTATCTCATACCATAATTCTGTTTGTGCTTATATTAAGACAGAAAATCTAAGTGACAAATAACAACATGAACCAATTCAATCAAATTGATGAACTCCAAATTTTAGATACAAGTGATTCGATAGTCCCAACAATGCAGAAAGGCTGAACCGGATTAATTTGCACTTGACTGCAATACAACAATGTAACTACACAAACAGTAATCTGATAAGCCACACAAACAGCACCACTCAGACTGCTCAATTGCACATCATTTATATCTAATTACCTATGCATACCATCATATAACAGATCAACATCTCTTTTTTTCAACATTATTCAACAAAGAGTATCAACCACCTTAGATAGAGTACACTAATTGGTTCTTTCCATGAAAAAGCATCTAAAGGAGCATGAACTCCTAGCCTCAACTTTGTTAGTAGTAACAACCCCCGCATGATATCTGATCACTAATTGCCAGAACTTAAGTACACATAACACGCTAAGAAATTGATTGCTGAGAATCCTCTCTCAGAATAACCCAGTAAGAACAAACAACAAAAGAGCATTAAAAGGAGGATAGTAAGGCTATATATTATGTGCATATCGATTTCAAATACTCCTTAACTCATGTTCACTTGGTAGCAAATAATCCCTAAAGAGAGAACAGCAAATGGAGTAATAATTCATTAAAACTAACCAAAATTACATCAAACAGCACAAATACAGGCAGGAAAAGTATACCAACCATTACAAACAACTAAAATACTTCAACTTTATGTTTTTACTTCATTAACACACAAACCATGGACAACATAAAACCAAAAATGAATTACATAGATTATTGTGTTTAAGTTGGGTTGAAAGTAACCAAAAGAATGCAGCATAGCACAAAACATTCAGAATTCGCATACCATCAACATAAAGATCTCATCTTTACCCATTCAAGTCATAATAAACAACACCCCAAAACAAAATTACACCCCCCAAAATGAATTACTTGAATTTTTGGGTTCCCCTTCTTTAGGTTTCCAAAAATCTTCAATCTTCATGTTTTTTTCCTCTCTTTTTCTTTTTGGTGAATGGGAAGAATTGAGAAGGGTGAAGATGGCTTAATACCTAGATTTAAAGGGCGGCCAACACCGATTCCAATCCCACAGCCAATGCCAAAGCCAGTAAATACTTGACCAACCTTCAAAGTAAAGGGATTTTCTATTCTGATTCTCCTTTCTTCTGTATTAACTTTCACGTCATTGCTACTACTATTGCTGCTACTTGTACTACTGCTGGTCTCCATTACCACTGTTTACGTACAGGAGCTCAGTCTGAAGTCTTGTTCACCAAAATTCTTCAACAAATTTCGCAGCTTCTTTCTGCAACAAAGTAGAAATAAGCATTTATTTCTCCCTCTCTTTCCGGTGGATCATGGGTAAAATCCTGTGCCGCTGAACCATCAGATTGTAGCAGCTCCCAAGTCAGTCACCTACATCAGCCCTTTTCATTTTTATCTGAAACAGAAATTTCCATATTACTTTTTTTAAAAAAATTATATAATAATGAAACAAGTATTGAAAGTTTGTAACAATTAAAAGCAAAACGTAAATCATTAGTTTCATTTTAGACTATTGACAACTTTAAAAATAGTTTTTAATTAAATTTAAAATATATTTATAATTTAGTCACGTCACATAGTAAGTAATATTAAATTTTAATAGAAGTATAAATTTTTTAAGAAAATATCGAAATAGTATTAAAAACACCTTAAACTTGGCGAGAATTACAATTATATATTTCACTTATATGCAAGATTGATGGTGAATTTTAATTCAATTATTCAAATAAAAATATGTTTTATCAATATAAAATTAATAATTTACATCAAATTTAAGATATTTTTAATATTACTCTAAAAAAAAAAATTGTGTTGATTTATTGGATTTGTATGATAAAAAAAATTGTAAGTAAAAAAAATAAGATATTTTTAATATTACTCTCAAAAAAAATAATTGTGTTGATTTATTGGATTTGTATAATAAAAAAAAATTGTAAGTAAAAAAACAGTGTCAAAAAAAGTAGAACGCTAGAAGGAGGGCTTGAACCTCCGACCTTGTGGTTAACAGCCACACGCTCTAACCAACTGAGCTATTCCAGCTTCGTTGCTACAATGTTATTTTCATGTTAATGTATCTTAACAATCTTTCAGAAAAAAATTACTCTCGCCGTCGCCGGTAACCATGGCACACCGGCAAACTTTCCCTCAGAAATTTCCATTATGCTTAAACTCCACCAAACCAAACAAAGAAACCAACCAATTATCTTCCTCTGAATTACAAATAATTCGGGTAGACTCATATGTATCCCTTCTGTTCCGTTTTCAACAATTTTTACCGGGAAAAGCTTGCATTCAAAAAAGGGGTGTAGGGTGGGGTTGAGTTGAGGTCTATGGAGGAAAATTCTTGATGTTTAGTACATAAAGAGTTAGATTTTGAGTTTTGACACATCGTTAAATGTCGACCACTCGTATTCTTATGGAGGAATACCTACTTGAAATTTCTACTCTTGTCTTCTTCACATTTTCTTTCTACAAAAAAAATAATTTCATGGCTTTATCCTCTTCCACTCTGTTGCTTGTGAAATCCCATCTCTCTCTTTCTTCTTTTTCGAACCCATCACTTTATTTCAGACGAGGTGAAACCAGACTTCGAGTCAGACCCATTTCTTTGTCCATTATAAATGCTCGAGCTGATGAGAGAAAAGAAGATATTGTTATCGTCGGAGCTGGAATTGCTGGTCTTGCCACTGCTGTTTCTCTTCAGAGGTTCAGTTCACAAACTCTGCCTCCATTTTTTATTTCTTTTTGTTTTTGGTAGGTGAAGGGGAAATGTGGAGGGAACGATAAGTTGCGTACACCAAACCCTAACGCTAAGTAACAAGGTGAAAGTTTTAGATAGCCGAGCTAACTCGCTGAGCTACTTGATTCCCAAATAATAAAATATGTGCCTCCATGATAGCTGTTATTACAACCAATTAATCAATCAGTTAGTCTTAATAACAAACTAGCTAATTTGGTCTACTCAGCTTCTCTACCTCCATAAAGATAGAACCTATGAGATTACACTAGGTTTGTTTTTGTTGTCTATGAATTTTCTATATCCATTTTGTTCTATTGCTGTTACAATGATTACTTTTTTTGTGTGTGGAATTGAGAAGTTTGATGAATGTGATTTAGGCTGGGTATTAGAACATTGGTACTTGAGCAGGGTGAATCATTGAGGACCGGAGGAACCTCGCTAACCCTTTTTAAAAATGGATGGAAGGCTTTGGATGCTATTGGAGTTGGCAATGATCTCAGGAGTCAGTTTCTTGAAATTCAAGGGTATGTTGTTTCACTTTAACTCCTTGTTCATACATTTGCTTAAACATCTACCTGTATATTGACTGTTCCTATGGTGCTTAGAGAACAGCTAGCAGAGATCTTTCTATATCTAGTGTATACAACCAGCGCTGAACTTCACGAGTGACAAGTGATTACTGTTATGAATTTGCAGATAACACAGTGTAGAGAAATAATACTTTCTAGTGTGACATATCAGATTACATAATACTGCATTCTCAAACGGATTACTTGCAAGATTAGTGAGAGGTCTTTTAGTGGCCTATGTAGAAGAACCTCTCTGTTGTCTTCTCTTTCTTCATTTATTAGTGTGCTTCTGGAGCCTGGATGTTTCTGATGCTGATACTGAAATCATGCGGACGATGCTTCTCTTGGTTAATGATTTCCTTGGGTATCCGTTTAGGTATTAGTGGTTCAATTTTTAATAAGGAGTAGTTTGCAATTTGTTTATCTAAAAACCATGCACATATGCTTCAACTGGCTTCTTCTTTCTATTTGTATCAGAAAATCAATGGTTTATATTTGAAGAATATCCTGGGATTTGCAGGATGGCTATAAAATCAGAAGATGGAAGAGAATTGCGCTCTTTCAGGTTCAAAGATGAGGATGAAAGGTATAGTTCTCCCTCATTGTTGTGTTTCATGGGAATTTATTATAAATTTCTTATCCTTTTCTCCATTGATCCCACGAAAATGGAGTAGTCAAGAAGTCCGTGCTGTGGAGAGAAGAGTCCTACTGGAAACACTTGCCAGTAGGCTACCACCAGATGCTATTTCTTTTTCCTCAAAGCTGGCAAACATTGAAAGAAGTGAAAATGGTGAAACCTTGTTGGAACTTAAAGATGGTATTCGGATATCTGCCAAGGTACGTAGTCCAATGTGCTCTTCAGTTGTCTGTTTGCAGGGTTTCCATAGTGCTTGTTCTCATTTGTCTGATGATATCTCCTTTAGTTAGTTATAATGTAATATTATTATTGGCAAAAGCATTATTTTCTGATTCAACTGGACAAGTGAAGCTGTAAATTGCTTGATATAATTTTTTGTTCACTATTTTGATGATTCTCATTTTGTACCTGAAAGATTTATTCAAATAATTACCAAGTGAACTTATTTCTCAAGCTTGTCCCTGCTTCTTGAACTTCAATTCTGTACAGATATTGATCGCTTGTGACGGGATTCGGTCACCAGTGGCCAAGTTGATGGGGTTTCCAGAGCCTAACTATGTAGGACATTGTGCATTTCGAGGCCTAGCATATTTCCCGGAAGGACAGCCATTTGAACCAAAAGTAAACTACATCTATGGAAAAGGAGTGCGTGCTGGATATGTTCCTGTATCTGAAACCAAAGTCTATTGGTTTATCTGCTACAATAGCTCGTCACCAGGTTTGTGTTTCATAACCGCTGTCTGTTCTATTTCTTTCTCTTTAGTATTCATGACAGACACAAGAAAGATTGATACCCCAATCAAAATATTGTGCCTCAACAAGAAAGATGAGGTTGGCTATATGGTTCACTGTCCATGTCATGTATATTGAGGATTCATCATTAATTGACTAATTCTATGCTGGTTTTCAACCTACTGTAACTTGCTTCCTTTATCTGGGTTTGGAACTGGCAACATGAGAACTCACACAAGCAGAATTAGAACTTCATATGCAGGAACGAACGTGCATGTGCACTTGATAGCGTCTGTTTTCTTTCATGAGGACATGTTATTTGACAGCAATGTCCACTTCGATTACATTCTCACTAGCTGAAAACTTCTATTCCTCCCATGTAACTCTCTGTAGTTGGACTTATAACGCTGCCTTCTAAATAAGGTTGCAAGATGACCTACAAAATATCTTTTTTCTTTTACATCATTTGAACTTTTTTGAATATCTATTGACAGGTCCAAAGATAACAGATCCATCTATTTTGAGACAGCAGGCTGAACAACTCGTTAGAGATTGGCCAACCGAACTAATAAACCTCATCAATCTTACACCAGACGACACAATCATAAGAACCAGCCTAGTAGATAGATGGCTTTGGCCCTCAATAAGCCCTCCAGCCTCTACTGGCAGTATTGTGCTGGTTGGCGATGCATGGCATCCAATGACACCAAATCTCGGTCAAGGTGCTTGTTGTGCACTTGAAGATTCAATAGTTTTGACAAAAAAACTTGCAGAAGCTATCAAATCTAAACGTACTTCAGTCGAGGACGCATTCAAAGCATATGGAAGTGAAAGATGGCCCCGTATATTTCCATTAACAGTACGTGCATACCTTGTAGGTGCACTATTACAGTGGGATAATCCAGTTATATGTGCTGTTAGGGATAACATTGTTGTACCTAAGCTGGTGAGGCTTGGACCAGTTCTGGAGCATACTAATTTTGAATTTGACCCTCTATAAGAAATTTAGTTATTGTTTATACTTAATTGAGGTGTACATCAAAAGTACAATGTTGTTGCTGGTTATTATACATTCATACTGCACAAAGTTCCTTCTTACACTTGCAATGTCAAAGAACATCGAGTTCGATTTCGCATATGGTCACTCAATACTAATATTTATCATATTATAATGTTATAAACATTTTTTATTCATTCATTTTTACTTATTATCCATATAGATAATTTTATTTTTTATAAAGACTAAATTTTTGAGGAAACATAAATTATGGTATTGTCATTTTTCATCTAAATTATAATTAGAATCTTATTTTAATTCATTTAAATTTTAACCATTAATTTTTACCTTGTATCATGTGTCTCACAATCCAAGTAAGAACTTAGGGAAAATTGTGAGAAGGAAACTGGATAGGAGTTGAATCCGTGAGGGGAGGTGTTGGGGCTATGAAAGATGTTTTAAATTTATTTTATTTCTTTGGATAGTGATACTTTAATCTTTAACTTTTAACTAATTCTAATAATTTATTTAATTTTGTCGATGTTATCATGTGATAATTTTTTTTTGAACAATAGAGAATCAATGGAGTGTAATAAAAGAAAGATATGAATTTGTAAAACTAATGAATGATAATTTAGAGATAAAATTCACATGCCTAATAATTTAGATATAAAATTCAATAAGAAAAACAAATTTGGGTTAATATAATCCATCCCTCCATTTCTATAAATATGAGATTTAATTTAAATTTTTATTATTTCTTATCTAACCCCTTATCCCTATCAATATGCTCTCATCCAATTGATTCGTTCATTTACTAACTGTCAAGCATAGTAAAATGATCAAATTAGCTCATAAAAATATCATAAGCACAATTTGTTTAATATAGGGTGGATCATTAATCCATTCGGTCATTAACATATAGTCAAAATTGATAGATATGAAATTTTGTTTGATATAGGCATAATATATATAGAAAAAAAACAATTTATCACATACTTGAAAAAAACATAAAAATTAATTGAAAATTGAGTGGGCTAATTTATGATTCACTTTTTATCCCAACTCATTTCAGTCCGATTAATTTAAAAATCTATTTTGACTCACCGAGTGAGTAAATTTAACACCCTCAAGATAGTCTAATCCTCCACAATATATTTGTATGGCATGTTCACTATTAATTCAATAATAGGATACACTGAGATCTTGTTAAATTAATATACAGTATATTAATAATATTTTTATCGATTGCACATTAATGAAAAAAATCAGTCATTTTGATAAGAAAATAAGAAATTTTCAAGAGACCCCTATATATGGTTCAATCAATATCATAAACTAATGATTTTTTAAAAGTATAAATATATTTAAGACAATTTAGTGAAATATGATTTTTCTTTATTTATTTTTTTGTTAACTTTAAATCTAGTTGAAGTTCATCTTTGACTTTTCTTATTGCATCAAGACGTTTCAGTGTTGTCTATTTGAACTGCAACATAAAATTGTGAAAAATTCTATATGAAATAAGTGTTTTCTAACGCGTAGCTAGTTGCAAAAGTATTATATCTCTTCAAATCCATCATCAACATTATTTATTTCCGATAGTATCTGCAATCTCTTCTAAGTAATAGACCTCCCTGAACATATATCACTTTCATCTGGGAAATTCAAAAGTTCTTGTCTTAAATTTTTTATGATAATCGAAATCATTAATAATGACCTAAAGTTCATGAACGATATTTTTATAGAATACTCTTTAAATTAATATATTTAAATTTATTGATTAAACAATATTTTGTGATCCTATCTAAATTTAATTTGGTGAGACTTTATTGTATTTGGTTAAGCAAAACTTTTGTGATTTAGTAGACGTACGAAGTCTTTAGTTCCATAAAAAGAATTGGTCGGTGCCTGTTAGTCTATTTTTCATAAGCTAAATTAGTACATCATTCCTTTCCACACTATGGCTTAAATATTTTCTAATTTTAAAGAGTTTTTGTTGACTATATAAAGATACTCATACTATTATGTTTGTTTTTTTTTTGTTTTGCTACACGTAAATTTGTTTTCTAACTTTTTTGTTTATTGAAAAAAAAAATGTTAACCGTATGACGCGCTTGTCAGCCGGTCATGTGCAATTCTCATTTTGTATCGTTGTTGTCTTGTCCCTATACGCGCAGCCTTATGCGGCCCTACTAATTTAAGTGTGATGTCAGTAAACTATTTTTTCAATAAATAAATAATTTTTATTAAATTAATATATAAAATAAAAATTATTATTCCAAACAAGTTTGTGTATAATTAGAGTTGTCAAAAGAGGTTGGCTCGGTTCGATCCTAGCTTCAGATCAAAGAATTCAAAGAGTTAGGACGGGTCGACCCTTCATTTGAAGAGCTTGAAAATGTTGAACTCAATTCTATATACTTTAGAAGGGCTAGGTCGAGCTAGCCGTTCTTCTTTTTTTTTTTCTTTTGAAACTTATAATTTTATAACATCAGAGAAATTAAGAAGATTTCAAATTGAATATGGCAAAAGAAGATGTTTTAATAAAACTAGCATATAATTTAGTGTAATTAACATGTATCTTGCATGCCAGATACGCGAGCGAGATAAGAGAGTGACAAGCAAAATGAGAGAAAAGTTAGGGCGCGAGATTTGTCTATGTAACATAGATACATGTGAATATACTTGGATAAGTGTATCTAAAACAAAATTAATCTAATTTTGAGTCCATATAATCCGAGATGCATGTATCTGGATGTATCAAAATCTAGTAAGATTCATAATATTACTACATGTTGTGTATTTAAATAATAAATTATATACTAGTGAGATTATTGTAAGTTACTTTTAAGCAAAAAGTTTGACCCATGAGCCAACCCCGACCCTGATCAAGCCTCAAGGGTCAAGGGCTTATATGGGTCAGCTTATGAGCCCTAGTTGTAAATGGGATTGAAATTTTTTTCTATAGAGGTGGATTGGACCGACTCCATGGGTCAAGCCTGTTTTGATGTCTCTATATATAAGCTAGCAAATTGGATGTTGGAAAAAGTTTATCTGAGCAATTTTTATTGAAAAATTATATATCTTTACTCTAATTATTAAAAAATTATTACCTACACTTTTAAAATATTATGTATCTTACTATTAATTTGAATATTTAGAATAAATTACACCTAAATTCAATCCTATGTATTAGAGATACATGTATACGAAATCACCAAAATCCCTTTATCATCTTAATTCCTTCTTTCATTCCCTTCCTGATATACAAACTATAAAGTTAATATGTCAAACCAATGGCACAAAATATTGACAATTTAACATTAGATATATCTTCTCTTTTTTATATATATATATATATGTTTATTTAATTGGCTCTTATTGAGATTTATTTTATTTACTTTTTTGGAAGAAAGGCTCTTATTGAATTTATATTTCTCACTAAACATTATATATCTGTTATTATCTTATTTCCTACATTATTTATAAAAGAAGAAAAAAACTGTTCGTAACAAATTTATGAAAAAGGAGAAAAATGTTTAAATATTTATAAATAAGATAACATCTTAGCTAAAATGATGCGATTGCAAAATATGGATTATTTATTATTCCAACCACGATTAAGACCTCTCTTTATTTAATTCAATCATTCATTTTAAATTTTGACATATTTTCTCCATCCAAATAAGAATTTTGATTTTTGACATATTATATAGTTGTTTGTCCCCTAATACCCTTGCATCCCTGAGTTTTCTATTTTAATTTTCCATGTCGTGTTTTGTAAATGGATTTGTTTCTTTACGTGTTTTTATATAGTATTGATTAATTTAAGCAATAAAATGTATTTTTGTCTCTCACATGTATACAACTAATATTCCATAATATATAGTTGTCAATTGTCATACACGATAACCTCATGGAAATAAAACTACCGCGGAACTGCTGACTCTAATATTAATTCTATATTCTTACGTGTCCTCAGCTTCCTTCTCTTTTCTTACAATAAATAGTACTATAAATTTCTCCCATGTGGAATAAAAGGAATATATGTTTCATTAGCGTATACACGTATTTTGATTAATTTTACAAGATAGCGACTAACACATACCAGTATAGGTATATATCACATAACTATGAGACCCTTCAAAGTACTTGACTAAGATGAATATGACATCGATGTGTTACATATATGTCAATATAGGTATAGATTCGTATTTTGATTTAAAAAGATTGATTTATTTTCTTTTTAAAATAATAACTTCTTTTTAATAATGTTTTAATTTTAACTTTTTACATAGATATTAAAATTACAAAATTAAAAATTATTTTAATATTTTTAATAAACTTTAATTTAAAATAACAATAATAAAAAGTTTTTATTATTTCTTTAAATTTATTTCAAAATTAAATTAAATTGTATTTAAAAAAAAAATAGAAGTACAATATTAATCTCACCCACTAAAGTGGTAGCTCACTTTTGCCGTAAAGTGAAATATATAATGACGACAATAGCATAAAACTTTCGCTAGTGCTCTTCAAAAGTTTTAATTTGTGACACTTTATATTGTACTTGTTAGTGAAGAGCCTCGTTAAGATCATGAAGAGCTTTTCATGCATTGTGTCCAAGTAGGCGAAATCAAGATTAAGAATTTAGAGATTTTAAATTAATTTGTTGTCTATTTATTGACAAGTTCCACTATTACAATAAAGAAAAAAGACTATTATCTCGTCAAAATTTGCTATTTAACATATTTAATATTGATTTGTATAATTGAATTGATAAATAATAATACTGATATAATAATATATAGTTATGTTCTTTATCATGCATTTTTTAAATAAGCTATTTCAATGGTAAATAAATGAAAAAATATGTATAACACAAATTTCTTATTCATTAGTGTCTATTTTTTTTAAATAGTATGTCAACAAGTTATGAAAACTGACAATACTCGAGAAAATTATTGTTTTTTACGTATTTGATAAATTAAATGAACAAAACATAGTTCATGAATATGTATAAAAAAATTATGAAATACCGTATTAATAAATCACATATTTTCATGTTGATTCTTTTATAAATGAATGTTTGTATTTACTCCCTCTAATACATGTTAAGAGAATCGTTGTGATTCTTTTCGTAGCTCTAAAAACGTGAATTTTACAAAGATCAAAAAAAATTATCGAAACTTTTTTTTTCATATTTGCCCTTTATATAATGAGCCCATTCTTAACTACTTTACATTTGAAATTAATTAAATGGGTGGAAGGTAGCCTTTAATTATGCCCTTAAATATTTGTCTAAGGGTATGTCATATCCCAACTCTATAAAGATTCACTAGTCTATTATTCTTTAATATAATCCATTCACACGTTATATATAATTCTCTCGTCCTGTATAAATTTTTTTAGAATTTAAAATGATTGATCTTTTTTCTTTAAAAAAAAATCTAAACTTATGTCTCAAGCTTTTACAATTACAAGAATTTTGAATTGTCAAATTATGTTTTTTTTAGAAAACTAGAGATATAAAATCATGATTTCTAGTTATATATCTGAACACAGTTTTTGGCTCGGTCACACCGCCATTTAATTTCATTGTGCTTTTAAAACTAATTTGTAGCAAATTATCGCTAAAATATAATTATCAAGTTTTTTTAACTTAATATATATAATTTGAAATATTCTAACATGTTACTTTTCATTATTTGAAATTACATATAAATTTAATAAATAGAATTATTTGAATTTATGTTTTAATTGATACAATTGTTTAACTAATATTTATATACCTTTAATATATAGGAATCGCACTCTTTAGATATATGTATTATATTTAAGGCGAAACAAAGTGTACGTTCACCGTGTTGGGTTATCCCACATCGGAAGTGGAAGGGGCTGGTGGTCAATATATAAGTGTGAGGGAAAACCTCAACCTTTGAGCTAGCTTTTGGGTTGAGAAGGCCCAAGACCACCCAACATTGGTATCAGAGCCCAGGTTGTCAACAAGTCTCAGCCCACCGGGAGAAACTGGGTTGTCGCTCTCCAGCCCAAGGCCCGATGTGTGAAGGGGGAGATTGTTGGGTTATCCCACATCGGAAGTGGAAGGGGCTGGTGGTCAATTTATAAGTGTGAGGGAAAACCTCAACCTTTGAGCTAGCTTTTGGGTTGAGAAGGCCCAAGACCACCCAACACACCGACCATTTGGTGTTCGAGCTGATTGGCAATTGCAATTTAAAACTAAATGTGACATTTGTAAAGCCAAAGTGTAATAAAATACGGACGATATGTAGTAGTGAACAAATTATTTATTTTTTAATTAGATATATCAATTTTAAGTATTGAAAATTTTTCGATAAAGAGTGTGTTT
Source organism: Solanum chilense (assembly GCA_032847665.1). Taxonomy (NCBI): domain Eukaryota; kingdom Viridiplantae; phylum Streptophyta; class Magnoliopsida; order Solanales; family Solanaceae; genus Solanum; species Solanum chilense. The sequence continues at coordinate 45,087,165 of CM064968.1, read as the reverse complement.
TTTTTCCGAATGAAATTCTATATAATATAAATTTAAATTACTTATTAAATTTCAATATAAATACAGCAACAAATTGAAGGTTGTTTGCTTCTCGTTTAAAGCGTGCATGTTATTGGGTAGTAATTGAGCAACTTGCTCATACTTTTGGGATGCATGAGATATATACGCATCTCTAATTGAAAGGGAAAAAGGATGTATATATATATATGTACATTCCAACCTTTTTATTTTATTTTATAGATATGCAATCAATAAAGCACCGACCCAATAAAGTTTGGGAAATTCACCTATTAAAGTATATAAAAAATTTATACATCCAAAAGTGATGAAATATCATGAGTGTCATATTTTAGGATCAAGTTTCGATAAAGAAAAATATATAAAATGATTTATTCTCATTATTGTCTAAACTTTAGTAAACACCTCATCCATGTTGGTGACGCGTAATAGACTAATAGTTAGATATTTTATCAAATTTATTAAAGTGTGTGATCATAAATTGTTTCGATACATAAAATATACGATTGATAATGGTTAGTGAAATATTAATAATATAGAGTTTTAGATTTAAATTTCAATTAGAAAAATATATGCAGTTGACATAAGCTCGCATAAAAATTATTTATAAAAATATGATTGTCGGACTAGAAATATATATTTAAAATATAAAACAATCTTTATTTTCTTAATTTAATAAGAAATAAATAGTTACCTTAACTTAATATTTATGCCAAATCGATAAAATATACATTATGTAACTGTACTTGTTGTACTTTTAGAACTTGGCCGTGATTAGATGCGATGTATGACTCGAAAGATTTGGAGCAAATTGAATTGAAGTCCTAGGTTGATAATGTGAAAAGAGAGCTATTTGACGATAGTACTAATAGCTTGAAGATAGAGAAGCAAGTGAATTTTGATTAACATTATATTCCTTTTTTATATAAAAAAACAAAAATATATAATAATATTAACTGCTTTACTTTAAGATAATGATAACAATAAGAGCATTTTTATCTAAAAATTGATGAATGATTTATCAATATGTATATATCTTCAAACTTCAATTTCTTAACCTTTTAAAACAACTACATGAAGTCATTACAAATTACACTATAATTAAGAATACACTCTTTATCTCAGTTTATATACACATTTCATGAGTCAAAACAATTTAAGTTTAATCGTAAAATCAGATATACAATTTTTAATTTTTTAAAAATATAATTTAAATATTTGAAAACTGCGTTTAAAATTATAAACCATAATAGCCAACAAGTCAAAATATGATACATGAAAAACATCACAATAACATAATATTTTTTATTTAAATCTCAAAATTAAAAAATAATAATAATATAAACCTTAACAAATTGATTATTCGATATGTAGTTTAAAAACAAAGTTAATTAACCTTCTAAATCTTTACAACAATATGGTCGGAGGTGTCGTATTACTTGTTGACCCATTAATTGTTTAGATTGCTTATTTACATCATCGAGTTGAGCAGATGATTTCCAAATGAAGAATCTTATTTTATAATTTTTTAAAATTAAATTTATCTTTTAAAATTTATTTAGTATAATTATAAATTATTATATTGATAATGTGAAATTTACCTAATATGTATCCGAAAAAATAACAAGCACGGTTTCTATTATCAAAAACAAAAAAAATATGGTCGGAGGTGTAAAACGTGGTATGTTGAAATAAAGAATTGTGTCATTTTGTCAACCATAAATTAAAAGTGGACTTTTTGATATTTGAATCTAATTGAAAAAAGAAAAGAGAGGAGTTAGCAGCGAGTAGCTATTAAGGGAGGCCACGAGGATAATGAGGATAATTTATTCTCCTTTTTTCTATTTTTAAGTATAATTAGAGTAACACAAATGAACAATTACTCAAATAATACCGTCCATCTTTTTCACCTACTCATATTGTGTCTCTTTTTTTTAAAAAAAATAATATTTGTTGCTTGATTTATTGAGTTGACATTTTACTCTTTTTTTTTAAGACTTTTTTATCTATCAAAAATAAAAATAAAATTTACTTTAATAATTTTTTAATTTAATTTTTCAATTTTATGATTTTGATAGATGGTTAAACTAGTAATCTAGTATAATTATATTCATATTCAATGACTTAAATATCTGATCAATCACATTTTATAAAATTTTATCATTACTTTTGATGGTAGGAAATGCAACCATGCTCTATGTACACCTTATCTCCTTTTCCCTTTCTAAATTTTAGATTTGATTATAATAAAGACAAACAATGCATATATCTTTCTATCTATATATATGATCAATAATAGATGATTTAATTCTCAATTTAGTGTGTTAACACATCAAAAGTAATAAATTAAATCAATAATATATTAATAATTAAATTAAATTAAATCGATGCGAGAGCTCAACTCCCTCAACCACATTGGATTATGTTGTTGTTGCTGGTTGTAACTGTAAATAAAGAAAAGAACAAGCCTAAATGTGTAACCTTTTCCTCTATAAATAACGAAGTTCAATGCAATAACAACTAGTGGTAGCTATCTAGTTAGTTCTAAGTTCTAACTCATTGACTCTTCTCTCTCACTCTCAAAATCCCTACACCTTTTTCTCTCTCTAAAACCATGCAGATCGGAACAACACTTCCAAATCTTCACCTTTTACAGCCACAGGGAGTCAACCTTAAGTGCAATGCACAAACTGTAAAAACAATCTCATCATCAACAGAGATGACGAAAAAACACATTTCAAATCTCGAAAAGCTTCTGCAGAAGACGAACCCAATTGATTCATCAAAACCTGTAATTGAACAATCCAGTAATAGGTTGATAGAGAATAGGAGAAAAAACTTGTTAGAAGGGCTCAATTTGGCCAACATTTGGCCTGATGAGATGAGAAAAGCTGCAGAGGATATGTCGCCAAGGCATTTGAATAGACTAAAAAGGCTATTATCGTCAAAATCAATGGAATATTCTCCTCGGAACAATCTCGCGAACCGGTGGAGAGAGTATCACGGCAGCAATAACTGGCTCGGGCTACTCGATCCACTCGACGAAAATCTCCGGCGAGAATTAGTCCGGTACGGGGAATTCATACAATCGGCTTATCACTGTTTTCACACCGACCCGGCCACGTCAGCAGCTGAGGTTCTGCCAGAGAGACACGTGGAGTTGCCGGATAGGTCATACAAGGTGACGAAAAGCTTATACGCAACTTCGTCTATTGGGTTGCCTAAGTGGGTGGATGACGTGGCACCTGATCTCAGATGGATGACTCAGCGATCTAGCTGGATCGGGTACGTGGCAGTGTGTGATGACAGGAGTGAGATTCAACGAATGGGAAGGAGAGACATAGTTATCGCGTTACGAGGGACCGCCACTTGTTTAGAGTGGGCAGAGAATTTCCGTGACTTGTTAGTAGAACAAAATGATAATGATGATGATAACGACGAAGGAGTAGTACAATCTAAAGTAGAATGTGGATTTTTAAGTTTATACAAAACAAGTGATCATCGTGTACCAAGTTTAGCTGAATCAGTTGTAAACGAAGTGCAGAGATTAATCGAAAAATACAAAGGTGAACCTTTAAGCATTACCGTCACCGGGCACAGTCTCGGTGCGGCATTATCCCTTTTGGTCGCAGATGATTTAAGCACGTGCGTGCCGAACGCCCCGCCCGTAGCTGTTTTTTCCTTCGGAGGCCCACGAGTAGGCAACCGGGGTTTCGCGGATCGTCTTAATGATAATAATGTTAAGGTTCTACGTATCGTGAATAATCAAGACTTGATCACGAGGGTTCCAGGAATGTTTGTGAGCGAATCACTCGATAAGAAGTTAAGAGAATCGGGTGCGGGTCGTGTGCTAGAGATGTTAGATTGTAGAATGCCATGGGCGTACTCACACGTTGGGACTGAATTCAGAGTTGATACAAAGATGTCTCCTTTTTTGAAGCCTAACGCGGATGTTGCGTGCTGCCATGATTTAGAGGCGTATTTGCATTTGGTGGATGGATTTACGGCATCAAATTGTCCATTTAGGCCTAATGCCAAGAGAAGTCTTGTGAGGCTACTAAATGAACAAAGGTCTAATTTTAAAAGACTTTACACTAGCAAGGGAAAGGATTTGACTATCAATCTTGATAGAGAACACAATTTCCCTACATCTAGTTGTTTGCCTAGTCCATCATCATGAGTATTATATAATTAGCAGAGATGTATTATACTTCATGTACAAAGAAGTAACAAGTACATGTTTTTCTCCTCTTTTTTATAGGACTCACTTGGCCATGAGAATTATTCACTTTTTTCGGAATAATTTCTCGTTTTATAAAATATTAGTGTTTGGCCAAGAATTTTAAATTAAACTTGAAGTTGAATTCCAAATTTGATTAATACTTTATAACCTGCCTTCATAATTTCGAGTAGAATGCTTCTTTTCTCTCATGCACTAGTATAACTAAACACAACTTAATTTTGAACTTTGACTTCATATTCCAACTAAAGTAAAAAATAATTGAAATCAATAACCAAAAGCCAACTTATCTTCTTATTTGAATGACCAACATGTCAATTTAAGTAAATTATTACTCAATGCGCAATAAAGAGAATTTGAAAGGATAAAACTGATCAATATGGGCAAAACTCTAGAGCCGTTAAAATGGGCTTGACCTGCGAGACTAATTCAATCCAAGCCTTGAAATAAGTGGGGTTGGCCTTAAATTTTTTTGGTTCATTTAGGAACGAGACTTTTTAGTCCGCTCTATTTGGCCCGTTGGCCCACTAGGCCCAGCCTACAAGCTTCAGAGGCCAGCCCGTGTAAAAAATAAAATATTTTGCAAGATTATCTTCTATGGTGAATTGTAGATGAACTTCTTAAGAAACAATATCACATGTCGATTCAAATGTGATCGATGGTATAAGAGGAAGCAGAGTCATAAAACTTTAATTAATGGGTCATGTAATATTTAGTAAATTTAGATTTATTAAGTATTTGGGCTGTCTTGTGTTGCTGAAATCTTTTAAAATAACTAGTTTTTTTTTGGGAGAAATGGTCGAATGATCAACATTTATCCGCTAAATCTTACATTGAATATTATGTATTTGTAAGTATTCATCGAAGTGTGTGATTCATAAATGTATTTTTGTAAATATTCAACGAAGTGTGTGATTCATAAATAAATATTTGGAAAAATAACTTAAATACACAACTATAAGTTTTATATTCTCTAATTTTCCCTTCTTTTTTTAAATATTACATAATTCCTTTTTTTTTAATTTTAGTGTAAGTTTATAGATACATTACATTCTCTCTCCTATAGTACACAATTACCCATTTTAATGTCTATTTTTTCTCCATTAAAACACTCAACCTTTTAAATAGAAGACCTAATTTTGAAATTTTGAATTTTAAAATTCAAAAAATTTCAAATTTCAAAAATCAGGACAACTCTTAACTTCTCCCTTTTTTCTTACTCCATCAAGTTTCACTTCCTTTTTTTCCATAATCATCTTCCTTCTTCTTAACCCACCAGAATTTATTGGTTTCTTCTTTTTATTCTTAATCCATCATCTTTTTCTTCTTAATCTGTAATCGTCTTAACCCAACATCTTTTTATTATTAATCCATTATCAGTTCGTCTTTTCTTCTCTTTTTTGTTTTTGTTAATTGTTCTATTACATTATAGTAATGGATCTGTTAATTAATAGAGGGATATATGATTTCGACGATAAAAATTGGAAAGAAAATAGGAAAAAGTCTTTGCATGATCTTATGAATCTTCAGAAGGATTCAAACAAAGACTCGGGTGAAACATCAAAATCAAAGGTTGTCAAAATACAACAAAAAAAGAAAAAAGAAGCAGCAAACATTGTTGTTAGGCCTACATTGTCTCGGGTTAGTATTTTGGTACTTAAAACTGTTGTTGAAATTAGTAAAAATTTTAAGGAATCTAGTGTGCTTGCCGATACATTTGAATAAGTGTGTATAGTGTTTTAGATGGTGAATTGATACATGAATTTGTAGTGTATCATAATATTTTATATTTATCATGAAGTTTTGAAAATTGTTATAATGTATCATTCAATAAGTTTAGTAAATGCGTCATCAACTGTGCTTGATGATACATATAGAATCAGTGTGTACAGTGTTTAGTCAATTCACTAATACATGTAGTAGATATGTATCACATGTTTTGCATATAGTATGAATTTCTGAAAACTGATATCATGCATCAGTAAGGTATTAGTTGTTTAGTTGATGTACTGATACATGTTTTGAAAATTGTTATAATGTATCATTCATTAAGTTTAATAAATGCGTCATCAACTGTACTCGATGATACATATAGAATCAGTGTGTATATTGTTTAGTCGATGTTTCTGATACATGTATTAGATACGAAATTGAATCTCCAACAACGATTTCGTCGATTTTGTAACTTTCATTCTGCAATTCGTTCACCCAAATTCCGGAATGTCTCATCAAAATCGAAGTATTCACCTTGAAAAATCCACTGTAACAACAATAAAATTACTGTAGTTTGAAATTTAACAGATTGTTCAAAAAAATTGTTTTCAAAATAGATGATATAATCTTTGTTTTTCAAAATTTGAAACTAATATCCAATTAAGTGATGATTAATGATATGTTACCGTAAATTTAGCTGTTTTATTAACAAAATTAACTGTACCATTTTTTCCCTTTTTTTTCTCAACAGTTTAAAATTACCATGTATCATTTACCATGTATCACTAGAGTCTAATGTATCACGGCTCAACAAATTTAAGGGATTTTTTGTAAATACTAAATTTATCGGGACAAAATGAAATTATTGAATTACACTATGAGATTCCTTAAATTTTTACTAAATATTTGTATGAATTGATGGCAACCCATCCCAACCCTTGGCCCATTTAGGAATGAGTTGAGTTGCTATTTTATAGTCACTTTAATTTAAAGGGTCAGCCCGACCCAACCCATTCAACTCTCTAGCCCGTTAGGATTGGGTTGGGCCAATTCATTTTAACAGCTCTAGCCAAAAGGATGGATAATCATTTTGCGCTCTCTTTGACAACTATAATATATATATAGAATAATTAATAACGTCATAAAAAGTAAATAGCATATATGACATGAGATCAATAAACCAGAGTCTTTCCAATTAATACAAATGTCTTACTTATAATTATGTATACTCATCACAACATTGGACGTACATATAAGAACATGTGATAGATGATTTAATTCTAATAATGAATTAAAACAAATGAGTACTTGTTTTTCAAAGCTAGGGACCATTTCGATACAAAATAAAACTAAATTGCCGAAGTGATGTTTGTATTATTGTATATGCATAAAAGTGTAATAAAGGTAAAATAGTGGACCAGTTCTGCAGCTAAATTGATGATACAGGAGAAATATGGAAATTTCAAAAGTTGAAAGCAGAAATCAGAATAAGATGTTTTGGATGGAAAATTTTTCCCGGGAAATAATAAATTTGAAAATTTGAAAGACGCGCCATTGTAGTTTGTAGACTATCTACATCCCAAAATTTTATTCCCAAAGTTTCTCTTTTCACATTTTTGAATTGTTCTTATTTCTCTCTAGCCAGATGTCGAAGCAGGTAAACCCGGAAGCTCCCCGTTTGAGCATAGATTTTGAAAATTTTAATTTATGAATTGTGTTTGTACATTCATTTTACTTAGATTTTTTTTCGTCTTGTAATTAGAGTCTCAAAATCCATGGCGAAACACTAGTTTAATGTTTTCTTATTCTGCTAACAGAGAGGAAATTAAACTTATCACTGAATGAGCAACTTTGAATTGCAGGTGTTGGATTCTGTAGACTCAATGTCGGTTCCTTCTGGTATGCATAATTTCCCCAAAGAGTTGATCTAGAAGGTTCAATCTATTGTTTTTCTAATTGGGGTTTTCTTTTTTGAACAAATAGAGCCACTTCATATTGGAAATTGGTTCTCGAGCTATGCATATGACTCCCCGGTGTTGAGTGAGATTGATGATTTTCATGATTCTGGAGATGGCAGGAAAAGAAAGAAAGCTGATTCCTTGCATTGTGGTGAGAATGTAGCTTCACAAGGTGATATTGAACTTCCAACTAAGGTACTTGAACTTCAAGTCTTATCCCTTAAAACTTGTGGAAAGATAATACTCAGAAACCCCTGCATTAGAGTCTCAACATTAAAGAGATTTTTGTTATCTGCTTCTTGAATTCAATCTTATAGTTATCAAGAGCTTTAAAAGTTATAGATTGTTACTGAATATTATCATTTCAAGATTAATAATATTGCTCTAGTGGTTGTTTCACAGGTTTGGACAGCTTCAGATGATATCCCATTTTCTTCTGGTAAGTTAGGTTAACATACTATGAAGTATTGCTTACTATTGTTTTCTGGCATCTCAGTAGAAAGAAGTGAAATTAAGAACCTTGTATGTGCTGAGAGAGTAGAAACTAGACCGCATACGAAAGTTGCCAGTTCATCTCGTATGAAATTTTCATCAAAATGCTTGTATGAAATTTGTAAGAAGCTGACTTTCTGTCTATGTCAGTGCCTTTAGATACCAAGGACTGTTTCTCAAGTTTTGTGCCTGAGACTCCCTTATTGGCTGATAATGATGATACTATAGTCCCTGAATCAATTGACATCGATTTCAATGAGGATACTAGCTCAATAGGATGTAAAAAAGACATCAACTGCAAGGAGGTAGACAAATCTGCTGAAAATCAAACAAATGGGAAATGCAACAGTTTGTCTTCTGGTGTCAATATGGCTTCAAAAGAGCTTGAACAGTGTACAAATTTTGTTGCAGATAACAAATGGGTAGGTCAGGCAACTTTTATTTTCTATGTTGTTTCAATTTCCACTGTGCAAACTTTTAATTGGAATCCAAGTCTGTTTTGATGTGCTACGTCTTGGTGGTGGATTGGGATAATAATGTTATAAATTTTCTCTGATTATTTCCGTTAGGATGTTCCCCGTATTTTGTGAAGTTCTAAAATATTTATTGGAAGTAGATGAGCAATTTTGTGCGAGGAAAAATTTGCAAAATATTGTATGGATTGACAAACATCAAGTCCTGTACCAACGAGTTCCTAGTTGGACTGTGTAGCACAAAGATTTTTTTGGATCGTCTCTCCTGTGTTCTCTTACTAAACTATGATTTTGTGTACTCGTGTCTTTAGGATGTGGAATCTTCAGCTGATATGTCACTTGCTTCAGGTTAGTGTGATCATTTCACCTCCTAATACAAAAGTTTCCATTTTTAAGCAGGCAATGATAGTTTTTCATAATGCTAATCTTTGTTACCCTATATGATCTTTATCAGAGCCTCCAGACATCCGGAACTGGTTCTCTAGCTATGTTTATGAATCTCCAAAAGTGGATACTATTCAAGATTTCATACTTCCAGATCACGATAAAGAATTAGACGACAAAGTGTGTACGAATGAATGTAGTGGCAGTGTGGAACCGCAGAATTTTAGGAATTCATTAGGAACTCCTTTTATCCATGATGACAAGTATGAGCATCAAACTGCCTCAAAGGTAAACTTAGAACCTTCAGCTGCATCAATCTCTTTTCATACTCTTGATCTACTTGGTTTTATGTTTCAACATTGCTTCTCTGTGTCCTACCATCATCAATTCTTTATGAACTCATGCTTTAGATGTAGATTTATTGAATGTACACTCAAAGTAAACGTAGAACCTTAAGCTGTAGATCAACAAACAGGTGGATTTTATCTTTCTGTGATTGTACGAATCTTTTTCACTGGAGGGATCAGTACCTAAAATATACTATAAGATTACATTGAGTTATAGTTAGTTATACAATTGTTTCTACCATGAAAAGAAGATAACTGACACTTAAGCTACGTAATTGAGGTTTAACTTACCATATTGCCATAAGTTCCCTTGATGATATTTCCTTCGTTTTAGTATACTTTGAAGGATCCGGAGGCTGATGGGACAAAGAACACAAGAGTATCCAATGAAATGTCTCATCAGAGGATTTCTCAACAGACACTATATCACAAGACAACGGAGAATAGCATATGTGGTTCACCAAGATACTTTGACACAGTCTTCAGAGAGAGTGACGGAGAACACTTGGAGACCCTTTTTCCTCAAGAAGCTAACTGCAAAATATCCTTCACCATCGATCGTTCAAGCTGTGAAAGTGAAAAATTATACAGACATCCAATCCACAGGAAGGATTCTGCAGAAAACAGCTCGAAATCTGAAGAAAGTGTTGAGCCTGCTGATGATGTGCAATGTAAAAATAGGATGGAGATGAGTGTGTTAAGTCAGAAGTTATCCAAACGGAAAGCGGCAGAAATCATCGACAAAGAAAATCACATAAATGACTTTGGAGAGAATGGTTTTATATCAACCAGAAAGATTAGAAATAGTCAAGTGCAGAACAGAAGTCCTTTGCCAACGCCAGCTACTGTTCAGTCTCCTTTAAGTGGAATCACTGCTGCATCAAACAGTCACAAGCATGGTTTGACTAGAAAGGTACTCACAGAAACAACCAACTTGCATCCTAGTGCTTTGGAAACAACAGGAAAATGGCGGTGCCCCCAGAGGACTAAGCCAAATCTTGGTCCTCCTTTAAAGCAGCTTCGACTAGAGCAATGGGTTCGTCGAGGTTAAGTCTAGTACTTTCTTATGAAGAGAAAATGGGATATCAAGTATGGAAGAATTCAAAAGAGATTATTGCATGTTAGCTAGTGAAAGATGTGAGAACAAGACTTGGCACAATGCTAGAGTTACTATATCGGGGATTGAGCTGTGGAAACATTTTGCAGAAGTCTAAGGGCAAAGTTGCATACAATTACACTCCCCTTACCCTACACTACACAGGTAACACTACTTGCAACAGGGTAAGGGCCAATGTCTACCTCAGTCAGTGAGCTTCTTGTTGTGAAGTTTAGTTGGCATTATTGAATGAAACAGGTTAAGAGGTAAGATGCATGTATAAGTGATTTTGGATGTCTAAGTGATTAAACTAAACAATAAAAATTTGAGTAAATTTTAGATTTATCAAACATAAAAATTATATTTCTATACTATAACTATAGTTGGTATAATTACGCTCCATAGCAAACTTTATGTTTGCTATGACTATTAATTTGTATATTTCAGTAATACATATACATAGATTAAAACATAGTAATGATATATAAACAAAACTACTACATATATACAACACATGTATATTGAATGGGTCAATTTGTATATTTTGGGAAAGTCCTGCAATTAATTTTTATACAACACATATGTATACGGAATGAGTCTATTTTTATTTTATCTGATACACAAATGGGTCCTACAATTAATATGTATATTGAATAAGTCTATTTGTATATTTCTGAATACAAATGAGATTCAAAAAACATAGAATGTTTATTGCGAATTACAAATGAAAAAAGCTATAACTATAACATTTAATTTCAATTACTAATTTGTTCTTTCATGCAATTTTTTCTAAAAGTAAATATAAATGTTAAACACATATATATACAAAATATGTAATTTGAGATTGGTGCGATCAAATAAAATTGACAATTACTACTCATTTGACAATAATGTTATTTAAAAAAGAAATATATTTGAAACAATCAAAGGAGTTCCTACCAAGAATATGTTCATTTACTTGCTAAAGGAGTATTAAACATCATCATACCAACTTTTTTTTTTTTTTGATATCATACCAACTTTGAATAATGTAAGTTTTTTTTTTTCTAACCTTAAATGTTCAAAATACTGATCAATTGATATTATGATGTATTTACAATTGTTTAGTCTTAGATGAAATTCAAATCTCTCCAAGATTTTATAATTATGAGTAAAATTGAAAAATAAAATTATAAAAAGTTGTGTGAACCATTTCCTAGTTATTATACCTAAAGAAAAAAGAGAATAAAAGAAAAAAAAAGGTCGAAGGAAAACCCCCATCATAAATCCCTTCCCATAACTATATATATATAATAAAGGGGAGAAGGGCATCAAGGTTGAGAGAGTAAAATAAAAGTCTAAATTGCTAAAGAAAGAAGAAAAGAATCCATGGCGGAAAGCACAGGCTCTAAGAAGAGATGGCTTCCTCTTGAAGCTAACCCGGATGTCATGAATCAGGTACTTCCGCTCCATTTTCGTATCTGTTCGAGTTTCATTTGCATCTTTGTTTCGGTATTTCATATAATCTCAGTTAATAAGTATTTACCGTCTTCTGAATCAGCAGTACGCGGAATGAATAACCTTCTAGTCTCTCTCCGCCCCAAAATCATGATCTGTTTGGAGTATTGTGGTCAAAGTAGCTAATTTGGACTCAAATCGGTTACAAATTCATTATGTTTTGTACTTTACTAATCAGAGTATATGAAAAAAAATTAGTCCAGTAGTAATGGTGTCATATAAAATGAGATTTAGGGGAATTGATGTTTTCCAAGTGTAATTAGAAGTAAAAAGAGAATGAACCCAAATTTTGGTTGAGAACTGACTCAATCAACTAAGTATGTTTTCCCACCTAGGAATAGAATTGATAAGTTAGCCTTTAATATGTGAAGTTTTCTAGAAACAGCCTCTCTACCTCTACTAGGTAGTGGTAAAGTGTGCATACGCTCTACCTTCCTAGACTCTACTTGTGAGATTTCACTAGGTTTGTTGTTGTTGTTGGCGTTAGTATGTGAAAGAACTATGGGATGGTATTTCTTAACTAGGCTGGGAAGCCTTTAATCAAAATTTATACATGGTTTGTTAAACTATAAGAAGTTGAAGGAGGAGGAAAATCATATATATGAAGGTAGAAATGAAAAATATTAATGAAGTTCCTAATTTACTGTTTTTTTATCGAGCAGTTTCTTTGGGGTCTTGGTGTGCCACCGAATGAGGCAGAGTGCTGTGATGTTTATGGGTTAGATGAAGAGCTTCTGGAGATGGTGCCAAAGCCAGTGCTTGCTGTTTTATTTCTTTATCCTCTTACATCGCAGGTTTGTTGTTAATTTAGTTTGATGTTAACTGGTATATGTCAATGATCCTGATCAGCTAATTAATTTTCTGCCGTGTGCGTGCAGAGTGAAGAAGAGAGAATGAAGCAAGATAAAGAAACAAAGGTGAATTGGATGACCATAACTACTCATTTTCGTTAGTCTTTGCTTCCAACCTTAGATTTTTTTCTTCTTATTGATGAGTGATTCCGTTAGGAAAATTGTGCCATTTAGTCTCTCTCTTGTTGGAGTGTTCAATTACGTAAATGTCATTGCTCCTGCGTATGCAGTTCTTGGTGTGAAACTTTGTCCATCACTAATCCTAGGAAGTTCCCTCTTGCCTCTTTCTCTTTTTCCTTTTGAAAGGGGAAGTGGGGTTTGCAGTTGCCAGTGCTTGGTCTCCTTGCTATCAGTAGCCAAATCCTTTCTCTTTCTTGGATTTGATTATCTCATTTGTTCCTTTTTGCTTGCTTTCCTGCTGTGTACAACATTCTCCAGTTCGATGAACTCAGGCTTTCTCTTTATTGGCTGCTGTCGTGAAACCATACCAGTGTGCCTAAGTGGTCTCTTAGACAGGTTGTTTTCTAAGTGAGTTTAATAGACAATGCAAGGTCATATTATACTTGGCTTTGACAGTTAACTTAAGCTTGATTTTATATTTCATCAGTCACATAAATCAGTCATCAGTACAACATCTTTTTTTGGCCCCGTCTAGATATCTCCTAATATACTTGATTATCTGTTTCTTCTCTATTTATTTGACCGAGTTGAGCATTTTGAGTGTTTCTACGTTTATCTTATATTTGGCTTCATAATTTGATAATTATTCTTGAGAGGTTTCTGGCAGGTGCAGGATCCCAGTAGTACAGTTTACTACATGAAACAAACAGTGGGAAATGCATGCGGAACAATTGGTCTTCTTCACGCTATTGGGAATATCACCTCTCAGATAAAACTTAGTAAGTCATTTGATGTTCTATATATATCATGAACTGATTCTCACCATTAAGGTTTCAACTCTTTGCATTAAGTATGTAATTTAGAGGTGGGAGTACTTAAGAGTTTCTGGTAGTATCATAATATATAGTTGCACCACGTAGTATATTACTCTGTTAAGAGCTTGATTCGTTGTGTGATGATAGTCTTAGGGGGGAAGGCTCTTCATTTATTATCATAGTCTGAGAAATGCCTGATCAGCTTTTGTTGGTTCGATGAAATTCTCTAAACTATGGTGATTGCACAAAGCTCTTTTATTATTGACATTCTTGTCAACTTAGAAGATATGTTCTTTTGTTTTATTCTTTACATGTTCACTATATTGGTTTTTCCTTCCCTTTTTGCTGTTTTCTTTTTTCCATCCTAGTTATTCTTCTTTTTTTTCCCCGAGTTTTGACATGCTTGTTTTTTTTTTTTTTTCATTTAGCCGAGGGTTCATTCTTGGACAAGTTCTTTAAATCAACTTCAAGCATGGACCCAATGCAGGTATAATTTTGGCTATTGAAGTTAGTGGCCAGTCACATCCTTCTAGTTATCCAATGCTAATACATTTGGATACAAATTTGCAGCGTGCTTTGTTCCTTGAAAACGATAGGGAAATGGAAGTTGCTCATTCAGTGGCAGCCACTGCTGGTGATACTGAGGTCAGAATTGAATAATCTATGTGTTTCTAAGATATCTCGAATAAGCAGTCCTCATACTAAATCTTTGCCTACCAGAAACTAGGCATTTGTATGCTATCCATTACCATTTGTGCCTTCATTTTTGTGAAAAGCTGCTCAAATTCATCATACCAAATCTGTCCCTCGAGCTTCAATCCTTCATTAGCCAATTAGTCCAACGCTATTTGCTTCTCTGAAGTAAAACTGAAGCTGAACATATTCAAAAACCTTCAGCTTGTCCTTAATGCTTTCAATTACTGATATGAGATTCCGTTAATGCTTAATCATTCCTTGGTTTACTTGGAAGTAAAGTAAGTTAGAGAATAAATACTTCATCAATGTATTAACATATTAATTGAGTCAATGATCTATGAGTACTCTTGACATTTTCTTAAATGAGGAAAGATAATTTTATCTAGAGAACTGGCAAGCACAAAGGTGGAGGGTCTGAACTAGTGCAAAAAACATGACGAAGAATTCATGCAATCAAATAGGGTTGTCCAGTTGGTAACCTAAACTTTCACATATATGGCGAATTCCTTATGTTGTAATCCCTTCTCCATTTCCCCTTTTTAAATAAAAAAGAAAAATGTACGATAGTACCTCCAAGCCTGGTGTCGCTGTTATGTTGTGGCAGCAGCAGCTTAGCTTGTTCTGATCTAAAGAATGTTGCGGTGAACCACTTTCTTTATTTGATTTGAGCTCTTGTACGTTGAGATTTCCCGGAGCTCACAGTTCTGGACGTTTCTTTGTGTGTATGCTGCTACAACAGCCTCTTTGTTTTCTCGACATTAGTGGAGCAGAGAGGCATGGAAATAGTATTTGGGCGTGTTATAGGAGGCTGGCACCTCTAAGCCTTCTGAGGAAATTGTGTGTGATACACCAGAGATTTTTATGGTTTGCAGTTTGTTGAAGACCAGCAACCTTCTTGTTGAGTTCTGGCTTGTTTGCATGAGAGAGTTTGGGCATGTTAGAGGTAGGCTACCTCTAAGCCTGGCAACTGTGTGCCACACAAACACCAGGGGTTTTGATGGTTTGGAGATAGTTGATAACCAACATCCTTCTCTTAGGTTCTAGTGCATTTACTCTTCCTGCTCACACTTTTGTGGATTTGCGTGCTTTGCTCTTGCAACTGAGAAATGTTAAGAGCCAGGGGCTGTAGCTTTTTAATATTTTGCAAGCCAATATAGAGTGTGTTTGAAAGTTTGCGTGAACCTCAGTGCAAACTCTGTTAAAAACTTCAAATTGAAGATAGTTCTAATTCTTTGGAATATGATTAATGGTAGATGGATTTAAAACATTTACTGGTTTTATTGTTAAATCTTTTTGATGATGTGAAGTTAAATTGATTGGATATAAGACTATGAAGTCAGAAACTTCTTCTATATCAGTTTTCCCATTGAAGTGATGACTCCTTTTGTTGGTTCAACAATCCCATATATATGACATAAAATTCATGTCACTTTCTTTTTTGTTGTTTTTTTCATGTTTTATGTGTATCAATCTGGTGAGTTCTTTCTGCAGGCTACCGACGATGTGAACACTCATTTCATCTGCTTCTCGTGTGTTGATGGTATTTCCTTCTCCATCCCACTCTTTCTCACTCTCACAGTTTGTATTCTGTAGAATCGACTTTTGAGCACTGTCTGCATTCTGCTTCCAAGTTAAGAAGGTAGTTATTTGTCATCTGAAGTGTAAACTGTGGTTTGGGCATTACAAACTTTTTGCTAGACTGCTACTATCTACTAATATGGCTTTGGTGTAGAAAGTTGTAAGGTGATTTCCCCTTTTCGAGTATTGTTGGGGTCAACTGTTGCTCCATTTATAGCTTTCTGCACAGTGTGTTTAAGGAGTTCGGTTGATTTAGAACATAGCAGCACCTAGAGAGTCTGGGATGTCCATCAATTTTACATTTCACTAGCTGTAGTTTTCTTGTGAAAACATTGAGGCTTGTATTGATGCTATAATAATGATTTGAAGATGTTTGGTAGGCCAATCACTTCCTTTAGAGAACGTACTGCCGTCCATTCAAACTAATGAGAAACCCCTTTTCCTCCAAGTTAAACAACAATAAATTGGGGAGTACTAGGAGCGCATGTTATGGGAGATAAAAAATTACATCGTGACTATATCTCTGTCCACAACATGAATAATATAGTGATTATTGACTAGACAATTCCACATTACTCAACTCGACTCATTATATGGGTGATGAATTGAAAGTCACACAAGCTTTTGTCACATTGCAGGACAACTCTATGAACTTGATGGAAGGAGGGCAGGACCTATCACACATGGTGCATCCTCTCCAAACAGCTTATTAAAGGTAAGTAATTATGTCCATGCTCTGGGAGTGACCGATGACAATGGCTTAATTTCTTTGTTTTCACACTCACACCTAACCTTCGTGGCTTCATCCATTTTAATTTGGAACTCTTCAGTATCTGTGATCACATTATCAGTCCCAAATCTGGAAAAATCACTTATAAGCAAATATCAACTAATTGGGACTAAGGTTTAGTTTTTACTCCTACACAAGATTTGGCGTTTTTTTCACAAGTTCCTTTAAACAAAAGTTCACATACTTGTATGACTGTAAACTTCTATTTCCGCCTCCTGGTTCTTTCATCTATCTCCCAATTATGCGTGTTTTGTGACATGGAAGTATTTATCATTTATTACAGGATGCAGCCACAGTTATCAAAAAGATAATCGAGCAAAATCCAGACTCAATCAACTTTAACGTTATTGCTATTTCCAAAAACGTTTAGGCCAATGCTGCTGTCTAGAGGCTTTTATGGATGAGATGTTTAAACCAATTTTAGCTTTTCATGTTTCTGCCTTTTCCAGTACAATGTTTCTTCTTGTTTGTAAGGCACATATATCTGCAATAAGTTACTTTCGAGAAATTACTACTTTTACAATTGGTGAATATAACTATGATTGCAGTAATTTCACCATCGGCCAATAATTTTGCTAGAAGGTGTTATCTTTTTGGCGTGTGCCAAAAATGATTTATTGTGCCAGAGTATGGCACCATTTTCAACTAAAAGCTTAAAGGAAGCAATGAACTAACATAGATTTGTGTATTTTAATAACAGACTCGTTAAATAGTAAATCAAGTTACAGAACCATTGATAACCAACAACATTCCCACATTCTCAGACAAACTATTACAAGGTAAAATACTTGCATAAGAAAAAAAAAAAAAAGGAGCTCCTGAATGTCTGTCTCTTCAACCCTTAATCTGCTGCTGTGCTTGGTGCCCCAACTGCTCCGCCTTCTCCTTCACATCATTTGCCGCATGTGCAATCTTATCCCTCGCGTAATCGATCTTGGTTGCTCCGATCGGGTGTTTCCCGGTGACATATCTGTACATCCAGTAGAAAACAAAAGAAGCAGTAGCTCCAAAACCACCAGAAGCCAAAAACCCACCAAGGATCAACCCAATAGTTATCACAGCAGGTACCAAAACAGGGCTAAAAATCACCAGCAAAGGGGTAGCTATAGCTAGACCGATAACGGTAGCCGCCAGCATTAACCCAGAAAGCACCATGAGTGAACCACCAACAGTAACAGCAGTGGTGGTCTTGGCCACCTGACGAGAAAGGTGAGGTTGAGTCTGCATTCTTCTTTCTTCTTTTTTTTTGATTGTAGATGGATAGATGAAGAGTGGAAAAGCAGAGAGAGGAGATATGAGTAATATAATAGATATGTTTAAGAGAAGTTAGATGCATGGTCGTTACGTGTTGATCATTTTGAATTTGCATGATAAAGAGGCCTTTGTTGATAGACACGTAAGGTTTCATCTTAACACACTACTATTGAGTTGTCTCTTCTGCCATTTGGAAACAAGATTTTATCAAATGACAAACCTCTACTTCTTTTCTTCTTTTTCAAAAATGTGGTGTGTCACTTATCATCCTTTTTTGTTAGGATTGTTATTCCAAGGTTTATTATTGACGATGATGCTTATGATATAATTTTGTTGATTTTTAGAGCTCAAATTTAGAATACTTTCTCTATTCTTTAAAAATTTATTCACTTTTAAATTAAATTGAGACACTTGTTAAGAAAATAATGATTGACATATTGAGTTTGTTATTTTATTCCTAGTAATTTTGAAGTGAAAAAATTAAAAATATAAGATTTCCAAAAAGTTCTATTTTTTAAAAAGTAATTCATTTGAGAGTATATTAAAATAAAATATTCCTCATCTCTAATTATTTGTTCATTTTTTTAATTGTTCGTAATTACTTGTCCACTGCTAAATTAAGAAAAGATAATTTTATTTTTATTTGTTTTTACTCTCGATCTCATATTGAAATTCATAATAAATTTGGGTTCTGAACAATAAAACTTATTTGGGAGTGATATTCGTAATAGAATTTTTTCTTTATTTACCATTTGAATTAGAAATCTTAACGAGTGATATTCTTAATAAAATTTTTTCTATATTTACCATTTGAATTTGAAACCTTTATGAAGTAATTCAACCATTAGTTAAATATTTAAAAAAATTGAGACCTTTGACGAAGATAACTAATTTCTAGAGTCTACAGCTACATAAATGTCCAGATAAATTTAGGGAAAGGGTTCTGAAAATACTTTAGTTTTTATCGAATTTATTATTATGATACAAAATATTATAAAGGATCTTTTTACGCTTTCAAATGTTTAATAGTGTATTTTAAAAGGTATATATATATTTATTTATAATTATATTATATTTTTATGTTCACGTAGGCATATATATACTTTTAAAATACACTATTAAATAGTTTATAGCGGGCAAAATACCTTTTTAAAATTTGGTACCGTAATAACAATTTTAATCAAAATTCGAATATATTTCAGATCTTTTTCCCTTTAAAATCATAAGTATAACAAAAGTGTATTTAATCAAACTACCTCCTATATAAAAAATTAAAATGAATTTTCATACCAAATATCAATATTTGATTTGGTGTTTTTTGTTGCATTTTTAGAAAACAATAATAATTTGAAGTTAAATGACCAATTTCTAGGGACAAATTATAATGTGGGGTCTCAATAATTAAAGAGTACTCTAAAATGGTGCTAATAGAATTGTGAAAGACGTATCAAATCTTACTATATGATAATTGAGACAGCTTCTCATCATTTGAACCAATAATATATGATTAGGTAGTGTAAATAATTAATTAAATAATAAGCCCACAATCTCATAAAGTACATTTTGTTAAATGATGAAGCTTATGCTGTCTTCTGCAATAATTCATTCTTTAATAATTAATACATTAATTAATTAATATTAGCTGCTAAACCAAACATGTCTGGTAATTACCAAACTATCCTCTTGTCTCCACTAAATTATTGTCCCAATTTAGGCTTTATGGTGCTTATTTGAGTGAGGATATATTTGTAATTTCACAGAGTGTGTACATATACAGAACAAATATTCTCCAAACTCGGCACACGTGCAACCCTACACCTCAAAATTGGGCTTTTGATTATTTTTTCCAACAAGTTGGGCTTTTAAAATCCTTTTCCAATGAGTTGGGTCTATTTTATTATATTTTTAAAAATGTAGATAATAATATAAATATTTAATTTTGATATACAAAATATATATGCATTTTCTATTGATACTGTATGATTTTATATAAATTTAAATAACTGATGTGATTATTTTTGGCCTCCCGATTAAATGTGCTATTTTCCCTAACAATAAAAAACAATAGTCCATCTGTCTCAATATACGTTTCATTTTTTGAGATTCAAACGGTTTAAGTTTGACTGGCAATTTGCGAATGAAACTTTTAAAAAATTATAAAATAAAATTTATATATTTATAAATTACGTAAAAAGTATTATAAATTACAATAATTAATAACTCAAAATACTCAAACGATTTATGAAAAACTTTTAATAAAAAATAAACTTATTTATATTTCAAAATTTAAGTGTCATAAAATGAAACGGAATGAGTATTAGCAAAGAGATTCTGAAGTTTTTAAGAGATTCGATTAACGGTTAATCACATGTTAACCAGCTAAGCCGGTCACATGGGCCAGATATGTGAGGCCCATTAATCCAAGCAAAGCTGGCCCACCGACAAACTACAGGTCCTCCGATAATGATTGCACGTGCGGACATCAACGGCTGACAGTCAAATATATTCCTGATGAACGGTTGAGATGGAATCCATTAGCACAAGTGAAAAGTAAAAAACTTTTGATTCCTAAGAACTTTTTCTTTTGGCTTATATTCATATATTAGGTGTGTTAAAAAATTCATATAATATCAGTATAACCATAAATAAATAAAAAATATTTACGCTTGTGGTAAAAAAATTCACACATAAATCTGGATGAAAAATATTTATAAACCCGAGATTTCAAAGTTATATTATTTTTAATCCAATTGAAAAATAATATTACATTTAACATGATTGAAATTAAATTAAACTTGTACAATTTTTGACCTCTTAATGATTAATCTAGAAAAAACTATTCCGTTTATCATGAAATACGGTATAATCATTATATTAGATTGAATAAGTACATCAAAGTAATAAATATCTTGTTTTAGAATTAAAAAATTCAATGTGAATATTTTTAATTCTTTGTTAGTATGAACTACGAATAAAATTATGTCATAATAAATGCTTTGATCTCTTTATGTATCTTTTATCCCGTTCAAGTAAATTTACCTTAGAAACATGTAAGATTTTAGGATATAGTTTTAGCCTTAGTTATAATTTGATTTGTGTAAAAAACAAATTTATATATTGACAGATACCACTGATTAATGAATTAGTTATAATTTGATTTGTGTAAAACAAATTTATATATTGACAGATAACCACTAATTAATGAATTACTCAAATTAAAATAATGAGCAAGCAATGATGAAATGATTATTGGAGGTGACCGTTGACTAGATCTAGAGGTTAGTTTGACCGGACGTGTGGGTACACGTATGCTACATGTGTATTTGGGGCTGTTAAGGAAAAAAATGATGGTATTCCAGCGGGGATACACATGACCTTGCTCATAATATATAAAAATTTACATTTATGCAACTTGATAAAATAATAATAATAATAAAAAATTATATATTTTTTTGTAGTTTGCTTATTTTGTACTTGCTTCAAACTCCCTTGAAATTAATAATAAGCTTGGATTCTGTAATTTTATAAATACTAATTAAACTCTAAAATCTTGATGTGGAATTAAAGGAGTAATTAAAAACTAATATAGGATTATGGTAATTTTTATTAATAGCCACTATACAAATTTTAATTATGTTTTATAGATATAATTTGCATATTTACATGTTGTAACTGCGATTTAAGTTGTCTTGTTTGTGTAATTTGCGGGTGGAAATTGAGGGGATATGGAGGGAATAATAAACTTAAAATATTACTTATGAACATGTTTTTCTATTTCAATTGAGGAAATCAATTTTCTAGATTTAAGGAACGAGTTTTTCAAAAAAACATTCCAACCAAAATGAGAAAATTAAAAAAAAAAATTATTAGAAAATACTTTGATTTATACCAAGTTCACTTAATATGTGAAAAGAAGCGATAAATTGAATGTAAATTTTACTATATCATTTAAATATAACAACTTCAATGCTTTGAGAAAGTTATTATAATTAAGAATAAAAATAAATTAAAATAATAAATCTCTTAATTTTTAAAAATCAATCAAAGAAAGAATGATATCTATCCCTATCAATAAACTAAATCTCATTTTATAATTAACGAATAAAGGTGGACAAAAAAGTAAGTAGATATATTTAATTCATGTTTGTTTATGCTTTTGGAAACTTGGATGGTTCCTAGAATGATTAATGTTTATAAAAAGTTAGCCAAGTTGATGAATTATTAATGATTGTTTAATTCTACCAAAGTTAATGTTTTTGTATTTTTAAAAAAGATAGAAGTAAATTGATTTAAGAATTTTATCAATTTACAAAAATATAATAATAAATTTATCATGTCAATTTTTATTTTCTTAATAATTATATCAAATAAAGAGGTATACTAGAGTTGTTAAGTTGGTTTAGTTGTTAAGTACCAACTTGATTAATTAATGATGAGAGACAGCAAGAGATTTGTTTAATAAAAAATTCACAATTATAATCCTACACATGATCAAAATCCGGAATAAAGTTAATTAAGTAATTAAAAATTTTCTGTCAAATGATGTTCTTGTCGGAAAACAAATCTTAAAAAGTGTTTCCTTTTTTTCATCATTTTCTTATTAATGTAATTTTCTCTCTTGAACTTATTCTACTTTTCTATATTTTCCACCCTCAAAATCTCTAAAAGGCATTTGGACTATTTTTTTAAATTCTTTTTCTAATTTAAATGTAAGTTAATTGATTCAAAAATAGATATCGATAATAATCAGTTTACTAACATGCATACTATTCTTTCCTGGAGAGAAAAAAGTGACAAAAGATTAAGAAAATTGCTAAAGAGAGTACTTATTTATTCATCTTTCATGCTGATTTTCTTCTTTTTCTTTCAAGTTAGAAAAAGCTATTTTTTGGTAAAAAAAAATGATCTTTATATATACGAGAATAGTTAAAGCAACTTCAAATGACAAAATCAGAATCTTAAATAAAAAAAAATCAACATATAAAAAAGATTATATTTTGAAGAAGTTAATATGATTTAACATGTACAATAAAAATTAATTTTGACCAAGTGTATATTTATACTTATATTTCCTCCGTTCGTTTTACTAGTTATGTTTGAATTTAATACACTCATTAAAAAACACTCATTTAAAAAACATGATTATTTTACTATACTATTCATATTAACTGTTATTCAATATCAAGTCTTAAAAAAATATAACATGCTAATTAAATAAAAAATTCATTATGTTTTCGTGATATTAAATAAGTAGAAGTTTATGAACAATAGACAAATAAAATAGATGAAAAAAACAAAAACCCCTTACAATAATCTAATTCTGCCCAAACTCGATACTTATTTAATTAATTAGAACATGTTCGATACGAACAAACAATAACAAATAATGTTTTTTAAAACTTGTTTATAATATTGATACGTAAATATTGGAAAAGTTATCTAGCAATTTTATTTGTATACAAATATACAATTCCTAGTAAATATAAAGTAATTAAATTGATTACATTTTACTAATATTTATAATCATGCATATTAATAATTGACTAAGCTATTAAAAATTTTCCTAGTAAATATAAAGTAACACGTACTCGTTGGGACACCCCTAAAATCATATTTACTTCATTAATCATTTGTTTTTTGAGTGAATTTTTAAGTTATTTTTATTATTTCAAATATTTTAAATGGTTTGATGGTTAATATTATATATCCTTATTTACTTGTTAAATTTTATAATTTGACTTTTCTTTTTATTTATTATTTTGACATATAAGGAAGGATATTTTTTTCTATTATACTCTCAATTTGTTAGTATTGAATTAATATTTTTAAAAAATATAATAAGTAAATATATTTTGAGATCCTATTAATTAATAAAAGAAAAATAATAAGTTTACTATGTCAATAATTATAGATTTGCCAAATCAATACTAGACAAAAAGAAAAATAGGTATAAAGAGGGTATATATGGATGCTTGAATTCTTTCTTTTTCATGTTTGATCTTTTCCTTAATTAAGTTTTATATTTCTGAGAAATAGATTACTCTATTCACTAAATTTATGAATTAGAAGGAGTATTTAGTTATTTCTTTAAATATTTCTATCAATGAATACACATTGTCTAATAAATACACTTGATACAAAATAGAAAAAAAATCTACTTATAATAATTTTAGTTTGGATACGTCCTTTAAAGATATAAAATTTTAATTTGCCTTAGTCTTAATAAATGCGTGAAAAAGTATCAATACTTTTGATCATGCAAATTTTCTTAATTTTTAAATAAGATAAATTAGAAGAATAAAATCAATATCTTCTTAATCATGTGATATTATATTTTTTAAATAAAACTAATAAAACACATACTACTAGATTTAGAGGTGTCGAGATATATATATTTCAAGATATATGAGATTGAAACTAAGTGTAATTTATATTTAAGTACAATAAATTTCGTTAGTCTCTTCCTATTTTATTTGTCACTCTCATATTTGTTCTCGTATCTGAAATTTAAATACATGTGATTCACCCATAATAATGTTATTTACGTATATTTGAGATATATAGACAAATCTCTTTCAAATTTCTTTTATTTTTGCTCATCTCTCTCTATTTTAACATATTTTATAGCAAAAAAAATGTATTTGAGTGCATTTGATTTAAAATTTAACATAAAATTATTAAATTATAAAATAAAAATGTATCCATTTCAAAATTATTATACAGAGAATTATTTAATAAAATAGAAATATTTAGGTAATTAAATATTTTTTTTATATTTATTTACTTTCACATAATAATTGTATTTGTACGATGATATATGTTTCTTGGCTGTACTGTCAGGAATCAGGTGCCATTTCAGTTTCTTTTAGAAAAATAAATTCAGATACTTTTGCTTCTTTTGAAAAAGAAAAATCGAAAAGTTAATGTTTTAGGTAAGAGTAAAAAGTTTTGAGCAAATCTTATTAGTGAAGGCATAAATTAAGTAGATTTTAGTATTCACGATGGTTCAATTATATTAATGACATAAAATAAAAATTAAAAGGGGCTTTGAATTTAAATTGTTAATAATTTTTGTATAATTAATTTTTTTTAATTTTATCCAATAATATAATTATTTTTATTTTAAATTATTTTTTATGAGATATAGTACTTCAAATATATTAAATTTCTTTTAATAATTCCTTCATTTTTCATGGAATATTTACTTTTTCTTCAAATAGTATTCAATATTTGTTAAAAAATAATAACTTATAACTTATTATTATTATTAAAATTGAAGCCCCTTAAATTTAAGGACCTAAGATATATGTCTTTTTTAAACACTATCGAGCCATTTTCGTTTGTATTGATTTTTTTTTTTTGGATGTATTAATGCTAACTCTTTGATGTGTGAAAACATTCTAAATATTATCCTATCTCTATTATGTCTTATAAAAACCATTATGGCAAAGGTTAAATGTCATGAATTACTAAGTTCTAATTATTTTATTTTATAATTTTTAAGATTTATAAAAAAAATATGTGGCTATATATAGCATATCCTTTCTAGTCCATATTAAAAGTATTATTTAGATCGTTTAAAAGTTTAAATAATTAATCATTCAAAAATCAAGAGAATGTGTGGGGCTTTTTTTTTACCATATTTACTACTTTAAATTTTAAGATATAATTATGAAACAATTAAAATAGTAACAACGAAAAGTACTCATTAATTATATTCTTATTTATATATGTATTTTTGAAAGGATCTCTTCTACTCTAATAATTCACTTAATATGAATTAAAGGTAAGTATCAAACAATAAATTTATTTTTTTGACCATATTTTTCACTAATGTGGGATTAATTTTTGCTTAAATACGAACTCAAACTTTGATAGATTAAACTAATAAGTAAGAGAAAATAATAATAAATTCAAACTTGAACTAATAATTAAATTAATTATAATATCATGAGCTGATTTTACCCGCACTAAATTATAAAACTTTGATGCATAAATGCGCAGCCTTTATATATAGTACTTGTGCTTTTACATTATCATCGATTAATTAATTCAAAAGTTCTTAATATGAGTTTTATTTATTATTATTACAGATAGAGATAATTTAATGATGTAATATACGTACTAATGATGTGAAGTAAAAACAAATCAATTTTGTTCTGAATTTCTTTGGGATAAACCAAGTGAAATTATCATATGATCTGACAATATATTACAGCGCTAAAAAATGTTTGTCTAAATTTAAATGATTTATTTAATGAATTAATATTTCACTAATAAATGCATGGTTCAATTAATTAATAAAGGACTTCTCATTATTTTTATTTTTATTAAAGGAGAAAATGCACAAGTACCCTTTTAATTTATTTTCGAAATTTTAGAGATATACGTATACTAAAGTAAGGTCCTATTATTACCTAAATTTATTTTATAAGTAATTTTCTATCCTTTTTGAACTACGTGACACTAGCTTAAAAAAAAATCAATCAGCGTTGGATCCACAAGATAGTGTCACGTAGGTCGAAAATGATAGAAAATTATTAATAAAATAAGTTCAAAGGTAATAGGACTTTAATATAATATAAATATCTCTATGAGATTTCACGTATATATTGAGAGGGTATTTGTGCATTATACCTTATTAAAAACTATATTTGAATTGAGAAAAATAATCTTTTAATGATTGGGTCTCACCTCTCAACCGCCACGAGTGATTAAAATTTGAGATACCGAAGGCCCACATTTATTTGCATGTAATGAATTATTATAGGAATCATGCATGATTATGATTAAATAAATAAACAATAATTTGAAAAATCTAAAAATAGAATACGTAATAATTAAGTCATGTTTGTTGTCTCCTTATATGAGTTCACGTGGACAACCCTTAGGACCCAAGCTAGGGAAAGGAAGCATCATGATTTATTTAGGTCATTGTGAGGAGAGAGAAAAAAATAACCTTTTTTAAAATTTAAATAATTAAATTTAAAATTTTGAGGGAAATATATAATGTAGTGGTGTTTTGGACATGTTTTTCTATTTTAAAAATTTATAGTGTAGAATAAAAAGTCAAAATAATTATAAATATGAGAATACATTATTTTTTTTATAATAAATTAAAAGATAGATATCATAAATCAATATACGTATATACTTTTGATATATATGGATACAAATTGTTTATTTTGAATACGAATATAATTAGAAATAGAAATAAAATTTTAGTTATATATTTGAATGAATAAATTTTTTTAATTCTAATTAAGATAATTGAATTTAAATTGATTTATACTTTAATATTTATATAATGAAAAAATAAAATTAATCGACACATAAAATATTTCCTAGAAAAATATTTTTTTTATCGCGATGACACCCTTGATGATGTAATGACACATGGTGGGAAGAGTAGAAGTAGTGGTGTTGAGTTCAAATGATTGTAGGTAAAGGTGGTGTCTGCCTATAGAGGGACAAGACACTACCGTACGCACGCTTCCATGGACCCACACTTCCTTAAATTATTAAATATAATTATTTGGTTTTTGCAATATTTTAGGGGGTAAAAATTGGATAAATTTATATTTATTAATATTATTTTCTTATAACGCTTATATATTATATAAACAATAGAAAGAGAGCGCCATAATATATATATATATATATATATATATATATATATATATATATATATATATATATATATATATATATATATATATATATAAAATCACATATCTGAAAAGGAAATAAAAACATCCACATAATTTTTATTTTTTCATTTTAAATATTCATAATAGACGTTGCACAGTGATATGCGTTATCTTAATATTCGTATGACATGATATTTAAATATCATTTAACTTGATTTTAATTGTATCATAATCTTTAATTCAAGTTTGTATAAGCTGAGTTTTTTTTTTTGACATAACATATAAATGTGCTATTTAATTTAACTTTAGATCACATTAATGCCCTTCAATATAGATGTGCACAAATAGACACTTGTACTTGTATAAAGTTGAACAAATAAACACACATGTCCTACATGTCATTTTACATGTTATATGTGTTTATTTATTTAGAAGTTGGATAATTAAACTGTCTATTTATACATTATGAAAATTGGAGGTCAAAGTTAAAATTTAAGGTCTAATATATATATTATGCTCTTTTTTTTCATAGAATTCAAATCTTAAATCAATATATAGATATATATATTAAATAAATTAAAATCCATATTATATCTGACATAATAAAAAATAATTCAAAGTTATTTCATATTAAAACAAATCAATATATATATATATATATATATATATATATATATATATATATATATATATATATATATATATATATAATAATTAAAATCCATATTTTATCTGACATAATAAAAATTAATTCAAAGTTATTTCATATTAAAACAAATCAATATGGATCAAAACGAAAAAATAAAAAGGAGAGGGGCATAGATATGTGAAAGCATGTGTAAACCAGCACGACATGCTTGGTCCACGTGAGTTCTGGGACAAAGCAAGCAAGCACCTCTAAAGAGAAAAAGAAGGTGGGCAACCTCATGCATAGGATTTTTATTCGTTTTTAAAACATAATTTAATTTGCTTCGATATAGAAATTAAAAATAATTATATTTTTTTACATTATAAATTGAAGTTTTTAGTATTTTAAAAATATTAAAATATCTTTTAATCATAAATAAATAAGTTACAGAGAAATTTAAAACAAAAATATTATAAAAAAATAAATCTTTCTTTAAGAAAATAAAATTAAAAAATATCATTCTTTATTAGATGAAAAAATAATATTTACCCTGAATTATGTGAAATGTTTTGGGATTATGTGGTAACATAATCGCCACTAAATATTAAGTTCTTTTGTAGTGAATTTTAAATGATAAAATTTAGGTGAAGGAATTAGTTTCACGTGACATGCCACGTTACTAGAAAATTTGGAGTGTTAACTCTTGAAAGTATTTGTGATCTCTTAAGGCAACATCATGACATTTTTGCTCCTAAAATATAATGAAAGATATAAATAATCTGTTTCGTATAATTCAGCAACAATTTTGACCCCGTTCTGTTTATTTATTTTTATTTTCATTTTCATTTTCATTGCCCACGTGAAGTCCACTTCCATGTGTCCCCAATATGTTTTTAACCTTATCTAATCATTTGACCTTTGGCTGAGCTTGCCCTAGTCCCCCCATTATTAGCTGGCTCATCACTTCACTCACTTTTTGGAGTTTTCTTTTGCCAATTATCTTCGAATCTCATTTGCTATCATGAACTTATATATTCTTGTGTCATTTCAATTTAGTACTATGAATATTTAAAAAGTTAATTTATGATCTTAATAAAATATGTTCACTAGTCACTTGATATTATAGAGTTAAAAATCAGAAGTTATATTTAAATTAATTTTTTAATTTGTAATTTATTATTTATTTATAATATATATTTTAAAATAGAATTTATTAAACTCGTAAGCGATACTTAGCTCCTCCGGCTCTTATTAAGAAGACAACAAATGAGGAAAAAAAGGGGAGGAAAGCGACTAGTTCGTCCCCTCCCTATAAACTGGTGGAGAGGAAAATAGGATGAAGAGATGCCTATTATATATTCACATTTCAAAGATAAGAGGGACCAACGAGACATGGTTTTGGGACCCACTTCAGGTGGGCTGTGGGACCCTTAATGCTCAGTATCTCAAAGAATCATCTATTATTGAAAGATTTTTTATTTTTAATTTGTGATGAAGTTTATCTTAAGCAAAATTTATATGAGAAATATATACCGGAAAAGGACCTAAAATATCTTTAAAGTATTGAAAATGGTATAAAATTATCCCCATCCACCTATTGGTTATCCTTCCGACCCATCTATTGGGTCCAAAATATCCTTGTCATCCACCTTTTGGTTCAAAATCGACCACTTATTTAACGGTTTTATATTTAAACTATTTAAATATTTTTTTAAAATACGTGGCGCTCAACTATTTGTTATAATTTAACTTATAAGTATAATTTATAAATCAATCCACTACCCACCCATTAATAATTAAATTCTTCTAAATTAATAAACCCGTCACATTATTAATGCAAGCTACTGTCAATTGAGAGTTTTTAAAAATTATAAAATTAAATTTTCATACATTTAAGTGGCTAAATAAAAATCACCGATAAACTTAAAAGTCTAACTATATTCATCTTGATTATTCTTACGTCTCAATTATGTGATGTTAATTCATAAGTAACTTTTTTAAAAATAATATATTAGAGGTTTTAAAACAAATTATAAATATTTATAAAATTATATTTAAAAAAAGTGCATGAATTAATTAGGGATGTATTACTTCTTCACCTTTAATCATAAATTTCTAATTCAATTTTGAAAGAAAGTGTCCTCCTAAATAAGCGGCTCAACCTAAATTTAATTGGGGCTTCGATTCGGGACTCGAATAATTTTGGATGTCATTTTCAGAAATCTATAATTTCATCGTGTTTTAGTAGTGTTTATGATGATTTTTATATTATAATTGGATTATTAATTGAGGAGGTTTAGTTAGTAATGAGTGGGTAGTCGGTTGGTTTATAAATTATATTAATAAATTAAAATTATAACCAATAGTTGAACGCCAAGTATTTTTAAAAATATTTAAAGAGTTTAATTTTAAAACAATTAAAAAAGTGGTCAATTTTGAACCCAAATGTGGATGACAAGGGTATTTTGGAGCCAATAGGTGGATGAAAAAGACATTTTGGAGCCAATAGGTGGATGAATGGTAATTTTGTATCATTTTCAATACTTTAAGGATATTTTAGGCCATTTTCTATACTAAATATTACATTTAAAACTTTTAACTAAAAAGAGAAATAAATTCTTCAATTATACCATACATGCGAATGAGTGAGGCAAAAATATTTCCCCTCGATTCTCATCATTTGATTTGATTTGATTGTAATATCTCTAAGAAATTATTAGACGCACAAATTAATGAAAAGACATTGAAATTGAGAGCCTTGTCTTCACAAAATTCGAGGGATTGGACATCTAATTATTTGACTTGACTTATCTATATTGGCAATAGTTATTATTTTCAAAATCAAATTAAATTAAAATAATAATTTCTGATGGACAATAGTTATTTATTATTAGTTTGATATGTATATTCTTTAAAGAAAAAACTAGGGTTAGTATTATTACATTACTTTTGAATATATTAAATTTCATGCTTTGAAAAAATGCACTAAATATTAAATATTAATTATTAACAGGGGTAAAATAGATATGATAAGGTAAAAATTTTTAATTTTTAAAACTTCATAAATATTGTTGGGCAATTTATTTATTGTATAGTGAACAAATAAAAATAGACAAATAGAATAATATAATAACTATTAGTTATGTAATTAAATTTATCCTTTAATTATTTTTACCAATACTGTAGTTCGCTATTTATAAATACACATATCTATAAATTAAGAAGGCACTAGAGCACTGAGAGAACCTTCCAAATACGAAAGGACCATATGAAGCTTTGATGTACCCTCATTGGTAAGAGTTTTAAAAGGATTTACAATATTTTGGACACTAACATACTATATCAAGGTTAAGTATTTGAGATTTTAATGTATATAATTACAAATTATCATTAGTATTGTTTGGATAATAATCTTTATGGTATTACATATGAGACATACGTAAAAAGTCTCAATCAAAGACACATTAATACAAGAATCTATCGATCAATTCAAATCTTATACCACAAGATTATATATTATGAAAGATTTTAATCACTCTGATCAACAAAAAGACCAATTTCTTTCTCTTTGTTTTACACAATAAGAACAACAAGTTAAAGTGAAAAAGAATAAAAAAACAAAGTGAAAGCAGCACTATACGAGGTTGAGAAATAAATTCCTTTTACATGAAAGATATTGACGTACAAAAGGCACCTTTCTTTTTTTGTTTTAGTATGTATTCCCTTTAGATTTATTTTTGTTTGTGTTATTCTACTAAAATAAATCATTATTCTTTGTTACTAATTTACTATTATTTTTCTCAATATATATTTCAAAATATTGTATTTAAGAAGCGTGTAAAATTGTGAACAATTAAAATGGAGGAAAATTAAAAAAAATCGATCGATATAGATAATAAATAACGATAAAAAAATTAAATATCATATACTATAATTTATAATTTAAATGGTAAAAGCTATCGTTTGTGATAATAATTGGTACCTCGCAAACACTCTTACTCATGATTGACCACATTTGCAATCTCGTAAGAAGGATATTTTTTTGATAATTTTTTAATTTTTAATTTTTTACATTATATATTTAATATTATTTTATTTTAATCTTCTTTATTTTTTTACCTTTTATATCAAGTTAAATTAATTATTTTTATAAATAAAATAAGTATCTTTTTATAAAATTTTATGTTAAATAAAATAAAATCACGTAAATTAAATGAACCAAAAAGTATAATTTGACTATTGAGGAATATAACATAACAATTATTAGGAGTATTAAAAAAAACTATTTTCCCTGTCCTAAAATATCAAAAGTATTTTCATTTATCAATATTTATTTTTATTTTTATTTGTTTGTTGAAGAAAGCAGTGCATTGTTTCCTATTTATACCCCCCTTCAATTACCCCATCACTCCTCAGATTGCAAAGTGCAATTTAATTCTCACATCTTACCAGAAGAAAAAAACTGAAAAAATCCTTGTTTGAGGAACAGTTATACATTATAGAAATTCGTAGCTATTAAAATGATGATGGGAAAAGAAGATCTGGGGTTGAGCCTCAGCCTAAATTTTCCTGCAGAAAAGAGAACAACAACCACAAATCTCATTTCTCCACCTCCTTCTTCTTCCTTCAATAATAATTATTGGACTACTCATCCTCCGTTTCTTCATTCCTCATCAGGTTTGTTAATTAATTAATTTTAAATCATGGCTCTGCCTCTGACTATTTTTATAATGTTGATCTAAAAAACTAGTTTAATTAATTATTCTGCAGATCGGAACATGGAGACGAGGAGTTTCCTGAAGGGAATCGACGTGAACAGGATGCCGGCGATGGCGTCGGAGGAGGAGGAAGGCGGCGTATCGTCTCCGAACAGCACTATTTCAAGTTTGAGTGGAAATAAGCGAAGTGAAAGAGAAGGGAACTGTACTGAGGAGAATGAAATGGAAAGAGCTAGCTCTCGAGGTATTAGCGATGAGGAAGACGGAGAAACTTGTAGAAAAAAACTCCGATTAACAAAGGAACAGTCCGCCGTACTTGAAGATAGCTTCAAAGACCATCATACCCTCAATCCTGTAAGTTTCTAATTGATGTTATTTAATGGGTAAATATTACTTAATAAAGTATTATTGTTATATTAGAAGAACTGAGGTTTTCAAGGGTATTTTTGGAAATTTTATTAATTTAACAATTATTGATGATGGGTCTTTTGTTTTTGTGCAGAAACAAAAATTGGCTTTGGCAAAAAGACTGGGATTAAGGCCTAGGCAAGTGGAAGTGTGGTTCCAGAATAGGAGAGCTAGGTGAGATTTTTGTTTCTAATTAAATCGTTTTAAAATTTTTTAATTATATTTATGCAATTCTGTAAGAAAAATTAATGTAGACAATCATAGGTATAATAATGAAGCAAAAGATTGAACAACTTATTAAATGTGAAAAACAAATAATAATGAGAAACGGAATCAATTTCTGGATCTCACTCGTGAGATTACCTACATCGAGTTAAATCTCTCAAATGATTTTTATTGAGAAGGATGATTATTTTTATAAGATTAATTGAGTGTTCGTTTGATAAATCAGTTCTATTGCATCTTTTGAGATCTATTATTCAGCTACATTATTATAATAATACTGAATATAATTTGTTATGGATATACAGGACAAAATTGAAGCAAACAGAGGTAGACTGCGAATTCTTAAAGAGATGTGTAGAGAATTTGACAGATGAAAACAGGAGATTACAAAAGGAAGTTCAAGAGCTAAGGTCATTGAAGCATTCACCTCAATTCTACATGCAAATGACCCCTCCCACCACCCTCACCATGTGCCCTTCATGTGAGCGTGTCGCGACGGGCCCCACAAATACACCTGTCAACATCCCGCCTCATCGCGTTGGTCCACCTCATCAGCATCACCAGCCTATGCCCTTGAACATATGGGACCCATCCTCCACACCCATCTCACAAGGGCATTATGGTCAGATGGACACTTATCCTTCACTTGCAAGACAAAAGTAGTGACAATGACAAACTGTGAATATTAAGTACCATAATGTGTGTAGGGAGGAATATAATGTTGTTATATGATAAAGGTTGTTGGTGTTTATGGGGGGTCTAGAAAATCTCTTGCTTTTATTTGTTGTCCCTCCAATTTTTAGTTTTAGTGACTCATTAGGGTTATAAGTCCATTTTACTTAATTTAGTAGTTAGTTCCTTTTTTCTTCCCCATCATTATTTGTGGGGAGTGGAGAAGAGTGTTTTTTTGATGTAAACTAAACTCCAAATCACTTTATCATCATAATCAATTAGTAGTTGAATGTCTGCCTCTTAATAGTAATTTTGGGAAGTTTTATTCAATAATTATTTCTTGATTTAATATGATCAATTGTACCTTCTTTTAAAACTAGTACTTACATACATTATGTTGAGTTTTCAAACAAACAAGTTTGTATCCTAATGTATTGGAATTTATCTCCTTATTTTGCGGGATTTTTTCTTGAATTAAACATAATAAATTTCTCAAAATTAGATAAATGCAATTTCATTACTTATTTCAAAATTAACGAAATAATATAAGCTAGGCAAGTCCTAGTCCAATATATGACAAATGGATAAAACAAACAGGCCCAATGTCGAACTTCTTGGGCTTTTGTTCTAGGAAATCAAAATCATGCATTCATTGGTAATATGCAGAGTTTACGGCTCCTCTGTTTCATTTTAAACGCGTTAGTTTAATTTGACATGATTTTTAAGATTAAAAATAATAATTAAATTTATTGTTTAAAACAAGTAATAGATATTTGTGTGGCTATAACTCATTTAATTAAATGTAAACGATAAATGAAGATGGGAAGGTCAGACTTCTACTGTCTCGAAACTTTGTTGTTATGTTGTGTGATCTTAAACTTTTAATAGGACTGTTTGCATAGATTTTTCTGTATTGTTTGACGAAATATATGTTATAGTATTTTTGAGTTTTAAACCTAATTTAATTAAAGACTAACTAAAAAGCAAAGTCCCAAAGAGATATAGGACCTAGTTTATATTTATATTTGAAAATGTTATAAAATATATTTATATAATAAACATATTGTTAATATAAAATATAAAATATATTTGTATACATATAAAGTTATTTAGTTTGATTTGAATTTTTTTTGAAAATGGTCATTCCATACAATTAAATAAAAACCTACAATCTAATTTTAAAAAATAATATAAATAGATTCAGTATGATTAGTTCGTCCGATTTTTCATTTACGTACCAACATTATGGGACACTATGTATACTTAGCCTTGAAGCCAACTCTTGTAAATTTCTCATTTATTTCTAAACAACCATCATAAAGTAGTTTATTTCTCGGTTTTTTACCTATATTCACTTTAAAATAGCTTAATTACTCTTCATAGTTATAGTTTGATAATTACAATTCACAACTATATATTATATGGAGGAGAGAGGCGAGAGAGACGTAAAAGAGTGGGAGAACAGTGAATTGCATATGTATATCGATTAGATAATTGTATATTATATATATGTATTTGTATAATCTGGCGAATTATACATGTACAAATTGTGACTAATTATACAAACTCAAAGTCAGCCCACATAATTAACATATAAATTTATTCGCGAATGATAATTATAACAAACTATAGCTATAATGAGTAACTAAAGAAAAATAAATTTGCTTAACATGTGTCAGAACAATTTCTCATCTTGGAGAACTGATATAAGAAGGCATAGTGATCAGACATATTTGGAAGAACAGAAATACACTACCACGTTAATAATCAAGATAAAACCAAAAGATTTTCTTTTCTATAACAAAAAATGCCAGAATGAGCCTCATGGTACTAAATCAACTACTGGCACAAACATAAATGTGACTAACTACAATACTAAAATATCTTTATACCAGAAACCTCAAATCTTCAAAATACAAACTGAACAAAAAAAAATGAAGACAAGACAACTTCAGTAGTGCCAAGTGAATTCTTCTAATGGGCAATACAACACGACAGTTGAACATAACTCAAACCTAAAAGCTAGCTGCGATGAGTGCCCTAGCCCATATTAAAAATGCGATGTGAGACTCTTCACAGCAAGTGAACCATTCATAGTTAGTAATATTTTTACTGGATTAGCTTTTTAGCAGGCTGTGTAGCCGATGTACGAATGGACTTAATTCTCTGAAGCCTAATTTGCTCTCTAAATTTAGCTATAAACTCATCAGCCTTCTTGTCTACATTATCTGGACTACCATCAACACCACATTTCCTTTCTTCGTCTACATTTTCCGAGCTTTCTTCAATACAATCGTCTGAATCTTCATCACTTTTCGATGTTTTCTTCTCATCCTCTGAGAACTCCATCAATGACGGCTCTAACACTTGCATCTGTGTATCAACTTCTTTGTTTCTTTCATCCTCTGTAATCCCATTTACCAAATCTTTAGCATATAATCTGGCTCTTGCAGCCCCTATGAACGGCCTAATTGTTCGAACAGACTTCCCTTTATACGAGCTCAATTCAAATGGAACACTCCTAGTACTTCTCCTCAATTCCTTACCAAAAGAACCTTTATGATCATCCATTACTATAGAGCTTGATCTCAACAGAGTAGATTTTTTAACAATCGATGATGGCGATGGCAGAGGAGGTGGTGGAGGTGGAGGTGAAACAGAGGATTTGTTAAAACTCTGTTTCCTCACAATTTTGTGATCAAACTGATCAATCTTTCTTGGAGATGAAACCATAGATTTTGGTGAATTAGTAGTTGTGATAGGGTCAAGAACAGGGGATTTTAAACTTCTAATTGGCAAAAGCAAAGGTTTTTCAACAAAACTTGTACTAATAATAGCATCATTTTCCTTAGCAACAACAACTACTGGCTTACCACTACAATACTGATAATTATTCACTATGTTTTCATCAGACACTTGATGGTTTTCAAAAAAAGATGAAACCTCAAGTAATCTAGATTGAACATTATCAATCTTTGAACTAAATAAATATTCATTTTCTGTATCATCAACATCATCATCGTCATTATCATTGTCGGTTTTTCTACTGAATAAACCATAAGAAACAGCTATACCAACTAAAATAAGCTGAACAAGTTCCCAATATCCTGTTTGGGTGATGATTTGAGGAGGTTGTAAAGGAAAAAGTGGAAGTGCAACTAGAAATATGATAAGTAGCATAGTTTTAAATGGAAAAATATTGTAAAACTTACAAGGGTAGTTTGCATGGTTTGTTTTTTGTTTTTTGGAGAT
This sequence comes from Solanum chilense, assembly GCA_032847665.1. Taxonomy (NCBI): domain Eukaryota; kingdom Viridiplantae; phylum Streptophyta; class Magnoliopsida; order Solanales; family Solanaceae; genus Solanum; species Solanum chilense. The sequence continues at coordinate 45,049,290 of CM064968.1, read as the reverse complement.
GTAAGGAGCTGAATCTTGATCCATTGAAAGAAGAAGTAAGGAAGTTGAATGTTGTAAAATGTGAAAAGAAGATTAGAAGATGAAGAAGAGAAGTCTTAGGGACTAAGTATAGAAAAAGTGAAAGATGATGAAAAAAAAGATTTTTGGGAGGAGTGACATGATTTCAACTTATGCTTTATTTCTTTCTTTTAACCATTCCACTATTTTCATTCTTGTCCCTTATGGTCTCAACTCATACTTTTTTATTTTTTTTTTATTTTTTTTTAGATATTCGATATTTATTTTAAGTTTAAATTTATTCGATTTATATTAGTTAAATTTAATCAAACAAAAAATGAAGAAATCAAGAAGTATTAGTTAGTATTTGACCCCAAGTTCTCAGATATTCTTGGCAAATCATATTTGAGAAAGTTTTACCATTTGTTTGGCCACATTTTTGCAAGAATATTTTACAATTTCAAAAAATATGATTTATATCCATAATTTTTAAAAATTTATATCATATTTTGTAATGAATATGTTCCGTTAATGAATAATCTTATAATATAATTGATAGCAATCAACAATAATAAAAATGTAGGCAAGTCAATACATTAATTGAAGACTCAAACTTATCACAAATTCAGTTATAATTATAACCCATTAAATACAAATTGTTCTTTTTTTTTAATTTTATGACTCAAATTAAATTTCAAGCTTATTTGAAGAAGTTAGTAACAAATATTAGTCGAAATTAATAAATAATGAGTACTTAAAAAGTTTGAGGTAATTTTTAAAATTTTCAAATATTAAAACTTAACGTAAATACTATTTTTTTAGTATTTGAAAACTTGAAATACAGATATATGATCAAACACCACTTCTCGAGTTCTTGCCAAAAATCCTTGGAGCCATAGAGGTGCTTAACCTTTCATTTCAACGCAACCAACAAATAAAATAAAATTATATGCCTCTTTCTTGCACTGAAAAGACGAAGACAAATAATCATTCCTAACATCACATTTTACGTCAAAATGGTCTTTAAGAACGGAAGCAATGGTTTTTTTGGTTGTTGATTTAGATATTTGGACAATAATTATTTGATTTGAGTTTGAAAGCTAAGAATATTTTATTAATATACAAATATATTCTCAATTAATTATTTATATTTTTTAACTTTGAATGTGCATAGACGTTTATACTTGTATGAAGTTGAGCAAATAAACACATGCGTTATTCGTGGCATCTGACATCCGATAATTTATGTTCTATGAATTCGAACGCATACTATGTCGCATAAATGTCTGCTTGTTCAACTTTATACAAATTTCAACTATATACTTGTATATTTTTAAAGTTGAGGTGCATAAATATGAAACCAAATCAAATTAAAGGATACAAGACAAAATTATATATTGCATAAATACAAAATATTTTTTTCACTTTGAAAAAAAATCATTTATTAATCACTGCATAGATTAAGAAAAATTACTTTTGAGAATTGAAAGACTTCGATGATTATAAAATAAAATAAACCAATAAAGTTCAGACTTGGCGTAAATAGAACCAAATAAAGATTGATACGTGTTAGCAATTTATTTTTTTTAAAAAAACTTTTTTGTTTATGATATAATAATTTAGTATAATAAAATTATTTACTTTTATTATATAGTAATAATTTATTCATTGGTCTGTCGAAGTTTATTAGCTTCTTTTGGGCCGAGTTCGATATCGTTTCTATAAGAATCAAAGTAAGGCATAGGAAACTAGAATAAGTATTTAACGGTTGAATGATTGGGATACTCTTCGACTCTTAATTGAAAAATTTTGAGTTTAGATTTTAAAAATAGAAAAAAAATTATTGAAAATGTTATTTCTAGTAATAAATATTATAAAATATAATTGGTCTAACTCTAATACGGTATCGAACAATAAATTATTATTTTTTTTAAATAAAGGAACGGGAATGTGTCTCTTTGAAAAAAGTTGGTGGTCAAAAGTTGAATTCAAAAGATCTCCATGAAAATAAATATGCAGTAACTAATATAGCATCAGATTCTCCCAACCTTTTTAACTTTGAATTGTTGAACTGCGTTGAAGTTAATGATTGAAACCCCTTAATTCCTCCCTAAGTTATTTTGAGCTATTTTTACATATTATCCGTCTTCCCGAGCTATTATAAAGTTGCAATTAATAGGTATAATAAATAAATTACTTTCTCTGTTCTTATTTACTTCTATTTACTTGTCCATTTTAAAAAATTAAGAAAGAACAAAAAATATTTTTTTTTATACCCTCATTTAAACTTCTTGAAAATTTCCAAGTTTTAATTCATTATTTTTGAATTCATAATTAATAAGGGTAAAATTATAACTTTGTTATAAAACGATAGAATAATAAGAAGAAACTAGAGAGAAAAGAAGAGAAAACTTGTTATTTCTCTTGATGAATTAATTTACAATGAAGAGGAGCACTCTATTTATAGGAGAAATCTAACTTGGTCCCCAAGTAGGAGGACTCTTTAATCATATCCTAAAAAGGACTCCACATGATAGACATTCACTATAATACAAATACTTTATAACACTCCCCCTGAATGTCTAATTCATAGATGATGTGCCTCGTCAAAAACCTTACTAAAAAAACTTTAAGAAAAGAAAAACTCTAGTAAAGGAAAAGAGTACACATATCTATTAATACGCATCTAGGCTGCCTCATTAAAAACCTTACAAGGAAAATCCAGTGGGAAAAAACCTCGTAAGGGAAAAAGAGTACAGCGTTATTCACTCCCCTTAATGAGAACATTAATCCAGAGACTTGAATCTTCACATTCCAAGCTTGTGCACCATCTTCTTGAAAGTTGCAGTTGGTAGAGACTTGGTGAATAGATCAGCCACATTGTCACTTGAACGAATCTGTTGCACATGTATATCACCATTCTTTTGAAGTTCATGTGTATAGAAAAGCTTCGGTGAAATGTGATTTGTTCTATCTCCTTTTATGAATCCTCCCTTAAGTTGTGCTATGCATGCTGCATTATCTTCATATAAAGTGGTGGGTACTTTATCACATTTCAAACCACATTTCTCTCGAATGAGATGTATCATAGACCTTAACCACACACAGTCTCTACTTGCTTCATGAATAGTTATTATCTCAGCATGATTAGATGAAGTGGCTACGATGGACTGCTTTGTATATCTCCAAGATATGGCAGTCCCCCCACATATAAACACATAGCCTGTTTGGGATCGAGCTTTGTGTGGATCAGATAAATATCCCGCATCAGCATAACCAACAAGATTTGGGCTACAATTAACAGAATAAAATAAACCCATATCAGTTGTCCCTTTAAGATATCGCAAGATGTGTTTGATCCCATTCCAATGTCTCCTAGTAGGAGTAGAACTATACCTTGCTAACAAGTTAACAGCAAAAGCTATATCAGGCCTTGTAGTATTAGCAAGATACATTAGTGCACCAATTGCACTAAGATATGGTACTTCAGAACCAAGAATTTCTTCATCCTTTTCTTGAGGTCGGAATGGATCCTTATTCACATCAAGTGAACGAACAACCATCGGAGTATTTAATGGATGCGCTTCATCCATACAGAATCTTTTCAACACGTTTTCTGTGTAGGCAGATTGATGAACAAAAATACCATTTGTCAAATGCTCAATTTGCAAACCAAGACATAATTTTGTCCTTCCCAGATCTTTCATCTCAAATTCATTCTTTAAATAATCAATTGCCTTTTGAAGCTCTATTGGAGTTCCAATAAGATTTATGTCATCAACATAAATAGCAAGTACAACAAATTTCGATATTGTTTTCTTTATAAAGACACATGGACAAATTGCGTCATTTGTATAACCTTCCTTAATTAAATACTCACTAAGACAGTTATACCACATGCGCCCAGATTGCTTCAAACCATATAATGATCTTTGCAATTTAATTGAATACATTTCTCGAGATTTTGAATTACATGATTTAGGCATCGCAAATCCTTCATGAATTTTCATGTATATCTCATTATCAAGTGATCCATAAAGGTAGGTTGTAACCACATCCATCAAATGCATTTCAAGTTGCTCATGGACTGTGAAACTAATGAGATAACGCAATGTTATTGCATCCATAACGGGTGAGTATGTATCTTCATAGTCGACGCCAGGCCTTTGAGAAAATCCTTGTGCCACAAGGCGTGCTTTATACCTTTGTATTTCATTTTTCTAATTTCTTTTTCGCACAAAAATCCATTTGTAACCAACAGGTTTAATCCCATTAGGTGTTTGAACAATAGGTCCAAAAACTTCACGCTTGGCAAGTGAATTCAACTCTGATTGAATTGGTTCTTGCCATTTTGGCCAATCATTTCGTAGTCGACATTCTATAACAGATTGAGGTTCATGATCCTCATTATCTTGCATGATATGTGTTGCAACATTATATGCAAAGACATAATCAACCATTATTTCTGATCGATTCATATTAGTTTCAACGTCTCTTAAATTTATGGATAGTTCATTATTTTCTTGAGTTTCAAGTTCATTGATTCTTTCATGTATATCAGACTTATTCAAATTTTGAACTTCCATATGAGATTCTTTCATAGTGTCATCGTGACATTTAATCTTTCTTTTTCTAGAATTTTGATCCTTAGACCCCAATGGTCTACCACGCTTTAGGTGTGTTTTTGACTCATTAGCTATGACACTAGTGGATGGTCCTTTAGGGACATCAATTCGAATTGGGACATTCTCTGCAGGAATATGTGTAGTAATCCTTTTCAAATCTGTAAATGCGTCTAGCATTTGATTTGCAATTTTCTGCAGATGAATAATCTTTTGAACTTCTTGTTCGCAAGTAGAATTATATGGATCAAGATGAGACAATGATAAATTTTTCCACAAAATTTCTTGTTTTATTTCACTATTCTCTTCCTCTAATTTTGGGAAAACTGTCTCATCAAACCGACAATCTGCAAATCTAGCAGTAAATATGTCTCCAGTCAATGGTTCAAGATAGCGAATAATGGAGGGTGACTCAAACCCAACATATATTCCTAACCTTCTTTGAGAGCCCATCTTAGTGCGGATTGGTGGTGCCACAGGCACATGTACAACACTTCCAAAAATTCTTCGATGGGATATATTAGGTTCTTGACCCATAACCAATTGCAATGGAGAAACCTTATGATAACTTGTCGGTCTGAGACGAATAAGTGTTGCAGCTTGCAAAATTGCATGTCCCCACAAAGAAGTGGGCAACTTAGTTTTCATAAACAATGGTCTTGCTATTAATTGTAAACGTTTAATTAATGACTCTGCGAGACCATTCTGAGTATGAACATGAGCAACGGAGTGTTCAACTCTTATCCCAATTGCTAAACAATAATCATTAAATGATTGGGATGAAAACTCTGCAGCATTATCAAGACGAATGGACTTAATCTGATTATCAGGAAAGTGTGCCCTTAACCTTATTATTTGTGCCAATAATTTTGCAAATGCCAATTTACGAGACGAAAATAGGCACACATGAGATCATCTAGAAGAAGCATCTATTAGAACCATAAAATATCTAAATGACCCACTAGGTGGGTGAATAGGTCCACAATACGTTCCAAGAACGCAGGGAACTCAATCTTAACTTTCATTGGTGATGGTCTCACAATTAACTTGCCTTGATAACAAGCAGTACAAGAAAATTCACCATTTAAAAGAACTTTTAGGTCTTTTAGTGGATGTCCATTCGAATTTTCTATAATTCGTCTCATCATTATTGACCCAGGATGTCCTAGACGATCATGCCAAAGTACAAATGTATTGGGATCAGTAAACTTCTTATTTACTATAAAATGTGCCTCAATTGCACTAATTTTTGTCCAATACAAGCCAGAAGATAAGACAAAGAATTTTTCTATAACACATGTCTGCCCAGAGACATACTTGGTGATACCAAGATATTCAAGATTTATTTCATCCATTGATTGGATATGATAACCATTTTCACGGATATCTTTACAACTCAACAAGTTTCTCTTAGATTTTGGAGAAAATATAGCATTATTAATGATGAGTTTAGTTCCCTTGGGCAAAATTACAATGGCTCTTCCAAAACCCTCAATCATATTAGTACAACCAAAAATTGTAGTAACATTTATTTTACCCATACTTAAATGAGAAAAATGTTTCTTATTTTTGAATATCGTATGTGTTGTACCAGAATCAATCAAACAAATATCTTCATATTTCGATAATATGTTCTTAGAATTATCCATATCTTTATTAATTCTTCAAATCTAACCTTCACTTTTGAGAAATTAGAGTCTCGTGCTGATAACGTGTTATAAAACTATAGAATAATAAGAAGAAACTAGAGAGAAAAGAAGAGAAGACATGTTATTTTTCTTGATGAATTAATTTACAATGAAGAGGAGCACTCTATTTATAGGAGAAATCTAACTTGGTCCCCAAGTAGGAGGACTCTTTAATCATATCCTAAAAAGTACTCCACATGATAGACATTCACTATAATACAAATACTTTATAACAAACTTTACTATGTTAATTATTATTATCTTAATATGTATGTCATTTCTAAAGTACACAACTAAATAGGGGCAGAGGTAGTATGATCTTTAACTAGGCATCATATTACATATATATCCTTCAATTTTGGATCTGCACAAATACACATTTAAATTTATATAAAATTGAATATATAAACACATATGTCCTACAAGACAATTATTATGTCAAGTAGGACTAGTGAGTCAATTTGGTAAATTTTATACAAGTTAAAGTGCCTATTTATATACACTAAAATTAAAAAGTATAAATATAAAATGAAGTCAAGTTAAAAAGCGCATTTAGATATTATATCTAATTAATAATGTTTCACAACTCACAAGATATATGACCATGATAATCTAAATAAACTTCTTTCTTTCTTATTTTGATAAGTAATATTATGAATTCATCAACATATTTTAAATTTAATCGTACGGAATACAGAATTTTACAATAATTGAGATAATTATTTTTCTTCTCCGTTGAGCTTCGAATCAATAACCGTGGATCAAATTGTCTAAATTTGGAAATTTATAAAATTGTTCTAATAAGATCCAACATATAAGGCAATATCTCTTATTTTATGATTTCTCTAAACTTCGCATATTGCGATGGTACTATATCCTTATACTTATTTAATATAAAATTACTATTTCAAAATTTCAAGAAATATTTTTATTATAGCATATTAACATTTTATATATGTAGAAATATTTCAAAAAGTACGATAATTTCCTCTCTTTAGTCAATTAAACGAAAAAGACATTTCAATTAATATAGAGTAAATAAAATATCATCTTCTAAATAATTAATTATATGCTTATAGCATTTTATATGTTTGTTAGAATTATAATACTTTATATAAATCGTATATTTAATCATGCATCTCGATATAATAGTTTATTATTTTAAGATTTATGAATATTGAATATCAAAACTTTTAAATTTTAATATGATATTCTAGTAGTAGGCATAAATATTGGGGGAAAAAATAAATCGAACTGTAAACAAACATTTTTTTAAACATTTTTTTGTTTGTTTTGGTTTCGATTCTTTTCCCTGAAAATTTGATCTTTTAGTTCTATGTTCAATGCAAGGGTCACGATAATTTTATTTGATAAATTTTAAAATAATATTTTATAATTTAAGTTAAAACATTTTAATTTGAAAACCCAACCCAACCTATTCAAATTTGGTGCCCTAAATCAAAATTCACCGTCTTCTTCGTCCCTCTAGTGTTCGTCTCCCGTCGGCGACCAGCAGGTTGCTTCCTGATAGTGTTCTTTTTTTGATTGTGTTGCTGAGTGCTGCTTTTTGTATGGGATCGCTGCTCAATTTCATTATCTATCGGATAAGAAACTCGGCAAGTGTTTTTTATTTTGGTGATTTTAACTATTAGTAATTGATTGGATGTCCAAAAAATGGTTCTGAACTACTGCCTAGTGCCCACTGCTAGGAGTTAAATGGTATTGATTGTTGGTCCTGGCCTCAACTGCCTGCTAGCTGCTACTACATTCAATTTAAATGTATTGTTTTATGTTAAGTTAAATGTTTTTAACTTCATTTGTGGGATTATTTTGTTATTGTTGTAAATTAATACGGAGTAGTAGTATTTTTTTAGAAAGACGGAAAACTAATATGGAATGGAGCATTGACAGGGCTAAGATTTTTAATAAGTTATTCAAAATCTGAAGAACTAAACACACAAACTAACTGAAGGTGTTAACATCTAATATTTATTTAAACAAATAATTTTAACCATGTATAAATAGTAATATATTCCGGCAAAAAGAGTTCGGATGAAGCCCTAACAAAAGGCTGGCTCCGCCCCCGGAAGTGGACAGCCAAGCAGTTGCCTATGCCTAGATGATTAGGTGTGGAAATTTCATCAATCTAGAGAGAGGCAGAGGAAGATCACGCGAGATCAAATCATTTTCTGTTAGACTTTCTTGGACTGGGTTTATTTTATTGGAGGAAAAATAATTTAAAGTTTAGGTGTTCGTTGTAAGCTTCTCACTCTCAAATTGCTAGAGTTTGATATTTTGCATTTTGTTATGGTGTTTTCTTTTTTGGGTTAAAATCAATTTCAGATAGTACAAAGTTTTGCTTCTATCTTTTCTTGTTTGTGTGATTGGTGATAATTACTATTACTACCTTATTGGGGAAATTGCAGCAATTTATTTATTTTCACCTATTTTTTCTTGAAGTATTTGCAGATCAATGGGCTTAGGGAATGAGGTGCAGAAGATTCTAAGCTGGACATCTGTGGTAAGCCATCAGAATTTTGGTTAATATTCTTGTACGTTGTGAACCTAATACATATATGTAATATGCCCCGTGGAGGTGTGAACCCGAATAGTGATGGAGAGAATACATTTAATTAGAAAAATATTAGTCAAGCAGAGGAGTCGATTGTGTTTTGTGCTTAAGGCTAAGTGTATGTGAAAGAGTTGGTTTTGGTTCTTGTGGAATCAAACTAAATGGAAGATGAATTAATATGAATATTTGGTAGGAAGATAATTAGTACAAAATACAAGTCAAAGATTGTATCTTGGTAGGTGAAAGTTAGGCAAACCATAAAATGGTTTGCTATCTTAACCTTGACAATTTTGACACATAGTGATGTCATGGATGACATCAATAGGATGAATTTATTCCTATAAATAGGTAGCTCTTAATTCATTTTCAAATCATCCTTTCACTTGCCTTCTCACCTTCTAAGGCATTGTGTTCTCTCTCTTGTAGTATTTCACTTATATTCTTTGTATAGTGAAATAAATATTGGTGCAGTTGTTCTTTGGTGGACGTAGGATCATTTTGATCCGAACCACGTTAAATATTGTTGTTCTTCCTTGTTCTTTAATTTCACGTTTCCGCTAACAATTGGTATCAGAGCAAGGTTCTGTCTGAGTATGCTCTGTGGTTGCAGCACAGTCTGAACTTCCACATCAGAAAAGGATTACTTTGGTTTTCTGTAGTTCCAAATACATTGTAGTAGAAAAGGAAGAACAAGTAAAAGAATGAGTTCCATGAAGTTTGAAATTGATAGATTTAGTGGGCGCAACAACTTCAATATCTGGAAAATCCAGATGATAGCGTTACTGCGGAGGGAAGGTTCAATCCATGCTATTGACGGAAAGTACCCCGATAAGATATCGGATTCCGACAAGGAAAAGATTGAAGGAGATGCATTGAGTGCAATCCAACTGTCCCTTGCACCTAACGTACTTTGTGAAGTGAGTACAAGTACCGAAGAGACGGCCAAAGAGTTATGGGAAAAGCTGGAAGGGCTTTACCAGGACCAGTCAGTGACAACAAGGATGTTGTTACAACGGCGTCTTCATACATTTAAGATGGATTCAGGTACTTTGTTGCAAGACCATCTAGATGCGTTCAATAAACTTGTGATGGACTTACAAACTGCTGGAATTAAAAAGGACGAGGAGACACTTGCATGTTCTTTACTATTTTCATTGACTTCAAAATATCGTGATATTGAGAATTCAATGATGTATAGCAAACAACCTATTAAACTTGAGCAAGTGCGGCAAGCACTAAACTCTTGTGATGTGCGGATGCATTTTGAAGGAGACAAAAGTGACGAAGCTAGTGGACTCTTTGTAAGAGGTCGTACTAGCCAAAAGGGAAGGAGCAAATCGAAGTACAGATCAAAGTCTCGTGTGAACAAAAAGAATGCGGAGTGTTGGGGCTGTCACAAGAAGGGGCACTTTGAACGAGATTGCCCTATGTCGAAGTCCAAAGAAAAGGCGAGTGCATCCATTGTTGAGAAAGTACATGATAATGATGATGATTATGTACTAACAACATCATGCAATAATGGAGTCTATGACAACAAATGGATCTTAGACTCTGGTTGTACTCTGCATATGACATTCCGAAAAGATTGGTTCAGCAGCTATGAAACAAGCAGAGGAACTGTATTAATGGGCAATAATGCAACTTGTAAAATAGTTGGCATTGGTTCAGTTCATGTTCGCTGCCATGATGGAATCGTGAGGACTATTACAGATGTCCGTCATGTTCCTGATCTAAAGAAGAATTTGATCTCCTTGGGTACTTTAGATAAACAAGGCTATAAGTACATGAGTGAAGGAGGAACTATGAAAGTGACTAAAGGGTCTTTAGTCATGTTGAAGGCCAAGCTGGAGGATGGCCTCTACACACTTGCGGGAAGCACCATTATTGGCTCTGTAAATGCATCTACAGTGCAGTTATCTAATGATGACAAGGCAAAATTATGGCACATGAGACTAGGCCATATGAGCGCACGAGGATTGGAGATGTTGAGCAACCGCAACCTTTTGAATGGTGAGAAGATCAGCACACTTGAATTTTGTGAGCACTGCGTCTTAGGGAAGCAGAAAAAGGTCAGCTTCAGCACTGGCAAGCACAAGACGGGAGGGGTGCTAGACTACATCCATTCAGATTTATGGGGTCCCTCTAAGCTTCCATCAAAGGGAGGAAAGAGGTATCTTCTCACATTCATTGATGATTTTTCACGAAAGGTTTGGGTGCGTTTCCTGAAGACAAAAGGTGATGCTTTTGAAGCATTTAAAGAGTGGAAGATTTTGGTTGAAAATCAAATGGAGAGGAAAATCAAGTATCTTCGCACGGACAATGGCTTGGAGTTTTGCAGTGAAGAGTTCAATGATTTCTGCAAGGTTCATGGGATCGCAAGGCATAAGACGGTCAGGCACACACCACAGCAGAATGGAGTTGCCGAGAGAATGAACAGAACTCTTCTTGAGAAGGCTCGTTGTATGCTCTTACAAGCTAAGATGTCCAAAGTATTTTGGGCTGAAGCAGTTCATACTGCTTCTCATATTGTCAATCGGTCTCCAGCATCAGCGATTGACTTTAAGACTCCGAATGAGGTCTGGTCAGGTGAACCCTCTAACTATTCATACTTGCGAATATTTGGGTGTCCAACTTATTATCATGTTAATGAAGGTAAGCTTGAACCAAGGGCTAAAAAGGCCATATTCGTAGGGTATGTTGATGGAGTAAAAGGGTACAAACTATGGTGTTTGTCTTTACTCAAATTTGTAGTTAGTAGAGATGTTACCTTTGATGAATCCTCTATACTTGATCCTCGTAAAGTTTCTGTGGAGTTATCTAGAAACGAGAACAACGAGCAGGTGGAGCTACCGGTGGAGCTTACCAAGAAACGGGATCAAGAGACTCAAAGTGATGAGTCAAAAGATGCAGAAGAACTTGCTTCCAATGAACCATACACAATTGCGAAGGGAAGGGACAAAAGGCGGATACGGAAACCGGAACGTCTTATAGAGCAAGAAAATCTGATTGCACAAGCGTTCGTAGCTGCAGAAGAAGAGATTAAGGATCTCGAGCCCTCTTCGTATATTGAAGCAACTTCTTGCAAAGATGCTGCACAATGGCAGTTGGCCATGATGGAAGAGATGGAGTCTCTTCACAGAAATGAGACATGGGTCTTAGTTAAAAGGCCAAAGGGGATGCGGACAGTTGGATGCAAATGGGTCTACAGAAAGAAAGAAGGTATTCCAGAAGTGGAAGCTGCTAGGTTCAAGGCGAGATTGGTTGCAAAGGGTTTCAGTCAGAAGGAGGGAATTGACTACAATGAGATCTTTTCTCCAGTCGTGAAACATAGCTCAATTCGCGTGCTGCTAGCATTGGTTGCACAATTTGATTTAGAGCTTCAACAGCTTGATGTCAAAACTGCTTTTTTACATGGTGATCTAGAAGAGACAATCTATATGGATCAGCCTGAAGGTTTCCTAGCTGAAGGAAAAGAAGACCATGTATGCCAACTGAAGAAGTCTTTGTATGGTTTGAAGCAATCCCCTAGACAGTGGTACAAGAGGTTTGATGCATTCATGACTACACATGGATTTTCGAGGAGTGCATTTGATAGTTGTGTGTATCACAAGAAGATGTCTGGTAACTCTATGATTTATCTTTTGTTGTATGTTGATGATATGCTTATTGCTGCTAACAACATCACAGAGATAAATATTTTGAAGAAACTGTTGAGCAAGGAATTTGACATGAAGGATCTAGGAGTTGCAAAGAAAATCCTTGGAATGGAAATTTCAAGAGAAAATGGTGTTGTACATCTTTCTCAGAAGAGGTACATCCGAAAAGTTCTTGAAAGATTCAATATGGATATGAGCAAGCCTGTAAGTACACCTTTAGCTTCTCATTTCAAGCTTTCAGAGTTACAAATGCCTCAATCTATGGATGAGGTGGAGCATATGTCAAAGGTTCCTTATGCGAGTGCAGTTGGTAGCATTATGTATGCTATGGTATGCACACGTCCAGATATTGCCCAATCTGTAAGTGTAGTAAGCAAGTACATGGCAAATCCAGGAAAAAGGCATTGGGAAGCTGTCAAGTGGATATTGAGATATCTCAAAGGAGCTCCTGATGTTGGCCTAACCTTTCGGAAAAATGAAGGTATTTCAATTCTCGGTTATGTTGATTCTGACTATGCAAGGGATCTTGATCGAAGGAGGTCCACAACTGGATACATCTTTACTCTCGTTGGCAGTGCCGTTAGTTGGAAATCGACTTTACAGTCGATTGTCGCTTTGTCTACAACAGAGGCAGAATATATGGCAGCAACGGAGGCAGTGAAAGAAGCTATCTGGTTGAAAGGTTTGGTGGCAGAATTGAGTTCAGTTCAGCTTAAATCAATTCTAAAATGTGATAGTCAAAGTGCTATTCATTTGATTAAAAATCAAAGATTTCATGAGCGCACCAAACACATTGATGTCAGATTTCATTTTATTCGAGATGTCGTAGAAAAGGGAGCTATCAAGGTTGAGAAGGTTATCACAGACGATAACGCTGCAGACATGTTGACCAAAATAGTCCCGCTTGCCAAGTTTGCACACTGCAAGGACTTGGCGGGAGTATGCATCAATTGATGCAACTCTAAGAGAACAACTGCTAGGTGGAGCTGGTATGTTCAACAAAGGTTTGATTCTTCTTGTTTCTTACAATGGGATTGCCCAGTAAGCTTAGAAGTTTTGGCCGGAGTTGTTTATACGCATGCTTGGAACACAAACCAAGGTGGAGATTGAAAGAGTTGGTTTTGGTTCTTGTGGAATCAAACTAAATGGAAGATGAATTAATATGAATATTTGGTAGGAAGATAATTAGTACAAAATACAAGTCAAAGATTGTATCTTGGTAGGTGAAAGTTAGGCAAACCATAAAATGGTTTGCTATCTTAACCTTGACAATTTTGACACATAGTGATGTCATGGATGACATCAATAGGATGAATTTATTCCTATAAATAGGTAGCTCTTAATTCATTTTCAAATCATCCTTTCACTTGCCTTCTCACCTTCTAAGGCATTGTGTTCTCTTTCTTGTAGTATTTCACTTATATTCTTTGTATAGTGAAATAAATATTGGTGCAGTTGTTCTTTGGTGGACGTAGGATCATTTTGATCCGAACCACGTTAAATATTGTTGTTCTTCCTTGTTCTTTAATTTCACGTTTCCGCTAACAGTATGCTTCTCGCCTCCAATTCTTCTGGCGTCTCATCTCCTTCTTTGTTACTGTTTCATTGCTTAGTTTTCCTGTTGTAAATTCTTTATTTTAGTGTCAAGTATAATTGATCCCTTTCTTGTTAAAGATTTGAAGTAGTGTTTACTTCACTGTCCAAATGACATTGATTCGAAGTATCTGTTGGAGAATAATTCTACAATTCCTCTGTCTCTCTAATTTCCTGAAAGCAATTCCGTTTCTGCGGTAGTTTTGTTTTAAATCTCTTATATATTAGTAGATACATATATTCTAGTCTAGCTCAATTAAGTATAAAGAATCTTTGAAGAACTAGACATTTCAAAGGATCTATTTCAAAAAGAAAAAATAGACATTTCAAAGGCTAAACTGTATATCTTCAAAAGTATGTAGTGCTTCCTATGGATCATCAACAAATGAACTACATTGTGAAATTTTGATTTGGTTTGTGGTGGTAAAAATATATTCTAGTCTAGCTCAATTAAGTATAAAGAATCTTTGAAGAACTAGACATTTCAAAGGATCTATTTCAAAAAGAAAAAATAGACATTTCAAAGGCTAAACTGTATATCTTCAAAAGTATGTAGTGCTTCCTATGGATCATCAACAAATGAACTACATTGTGAAATTTTGATTTGGTTTGTGGTGGTAAAAAGTTGATTTGACAACCTACGTTATCCAGCAAGAGCTAACCGTTGAGCTTCAGATTGAGTTTAGTTTTTGGGTCTTTGGTCACACTAAACCAATTCCTTGTTTTACAAAGTACCACATTCATGTTCTTTTAGATTAAGCAGTAAAACATGAAATATGTGATTCACAAATATATCAATGGCATCAAATTGTGGCTGAATTTAATTCATTTACTAAGGACTCAACACTGCCCACCTATGGTTGCAGTGGAAGTTATATATCATACATCGGAGCTCTTTAATTTTAAAACAATATTGCTAAAGTAGTAGTCCCATTCCTCAGTCACTCTTTTAACCTTTTTGGGCTATTAGGCTATGAGCTGTAGGGATATTATAGTTCAGAGATTTCTTTTTGTTAAAAAGGAGCATAATGTTCATTTTTTCTTGATATCACTATATTAGCTCACTTTTGGTTTTGGACTTCTTTTCAGTGTGGTAACCTTGTGCTTCATTTGGTCTGGCTCATCTTACACTTGATCATCAATGTTTGGTACTCTGTATTAGGGATAGCTCGTATGGTTGAGAATACCCTTATTTCTAGTGGGCTGCTAAAGAGTTACAATGCCGTTAACATTAGTAAAGTGCGCTATCTGGCTGTTGTGATTGACAGTGAAGAAGCTCGTGAAACTTCAAAAGTTCTTGAATTATTGTGTTGGCTTGCGTCTGTTGGTTTAAAAAGCATCTGTCTCTATGATCGAGAAGGTAAGGTTGTCAAAAAATTAATTACCAGCTTGTTCATGTGCTTTCTGATGCATCTACAAGACTTTGCTAAAAATATGATTCCCACAGTCATTGCTTATTGTAGGAGTGCTGAAAAAGTCCCAGACAGCTATTATTGAAGGACTGAACAAGTCCCAGAAAGCCATTGTAGAAGGATCGGATCATGGGACTTTGGTTGAGGTATTGTCAAGTTCCTGGCTAGTTTTAGACTTATGTTTCTGTTACTTCTTGCATTTCAGTATACATTACCTTTATCTTCATTAAAAAAATTTAAGTCCTGGTCTATTCACATGAAGCATCATTCTTGTTGGGAATCAAATCCTGACAGTACCACCTGCAAATCTATGTGACATGTGCTCTAGCTGATGTCCTTGAATTCCGCAAATAAATTTGACAGCTCGTCATTTGAGAAGTTAGAGATTGAAAAACTATATAAACAATACTGTGAGTTAAAATTTTCTCATTTCATAATATTAGACTGTTGACTCTCGGAAAGCACAAAGGCATTCAGGATAGGGGTCGGTGTACATTTTTTCATCTGGACAATGACATATTTTGTACATTTTCTGGATCCAGGATGTATTATTTTCAAAGGTGTCTCTATCTAGTCCAATGATAATAACCTACTCAGAAGATTTTATCACTAGTAATTTCCATTATGTTATGTATAATAGTAAGGTCAGAGAAAAAACAAAGACCTTCAGACGTGCCTAGGACATTTTCTCTTCTTTTGAGCGAATGATGCCAATTTGAACTCATGAATTGTCCCGCTGTTATTTTCAATTGTAATGACTATGAACCTGGATGTTGAAGAAGAATGAGAAATGGTAAATAAAATAAGTTCAGATTCTTTATATAATTTTTACGTTATTTCCTCTCCCTTTTTGGTTATATTGGGGTAAGGGGGTGGGTGGGAAGTGACAAAGAGCCAATATTGTTAAAATTAAGTTTATATGCTATACTGCAAATGTCATTAAGGTCTCAGTTTAAAGTAAATTTACATGATATGCAAATGTCATTATGGTCTCAGTTTAAAGTAAATTTACATACTATGTCACTAATGACTGAAGTTTGTTTCCTTTGCCGATACCCTTCTGTGCCAGAAGCATGTAGACCTGGAATTTGTCTCTTTTGCTGATTCAAAACCTGCAGTGGCCAAAGCAGCTAATTTACTCTTTGCCAAGCATTATGCTAGCACAAAACCAGAAAAGCCGAATTTTACAGAGTCTGACATGTCTGAGGCGCTACAAGCTGTAGGTCTGTTGATTTATCTTCCTCCTCCCTGTTTGCCTGATGTATTCATCAATATGAATTTTTCATCTTTGCTTGAATGGTGTCTTTCTATAAACGTGATAAATTATCAAACCTACAGGTTATGGGGGACCAGAGCCTGATCTTTTATTCGTTTATGGTCCTGTGAGATGTCACATGGGTTTCCCAGCATGGAGAATCCGGTACACTGAGATCGTGTAAGTTTATTCGTGCAGAAACACAACATTTTTTGCTCATCTTTGGCACCACAGACTCCAGATAATGTTTTTAGCTTTGGAAATTATGTTTTATTTCCATTCTCATTTGCTTTGATTCTTTGAAGGTACTGCCACTGCGGTATAGTCTCAAACAGTTACATTATGACAGCACACTTGCATCTGTAGCTTGTATTTATGAATTTCTTCTTGTTGGGTTAACCGGAATCAGTAATCAACAAATCAGATAGGGAGGGTACAAGATGCTCTCAATTTCACAAACCTAGTAAAAGTTAGCCCTTATTTGAATTTTTTTCCATATTTTCCTTGAGGTAGAATCTTGGTTGGAAATTTGCTAATGTTACTTGAGTGAGTATGCACTATTTTTTGTACATGTTTCAAAAGGGTTTTGGATCTGAAACTATTCATTTTTGGCTGCAGACATATGGGGACCTTGAAGTCCATGGAATTTGGTTCCCTCTTAAAAGCCATCCACAAATTCACAAAGGTGCATCAAAACTATGGTATGTTCGACATTAATAGCTGTGACCTTGCTCTTTTTGCATGCCAGCCCTGAACCTCGTTGTCTCTCCTTTACCACATTAGAGAAAGGAAGGAAATTATGTCTTAAGGTATATCTTGTGTTTGATTTGGTTGATTTAAAGCTTCAGATTTCAGTCCAGAAATCAAACTCCTTTAAAGGTGTGAAAAATAAGAATTTTCAAAGTGCTTTTTGCGGACTCTCCTTAACTGTTATAGTGGCGTATCCGTTTGGTATTTAACCATGATTTAGGACACAGAATGTTTCTATAATATGTTGATGAATGTCCAACTGATCACATCAATCGCCTTTCTATCCTTCCCTTCATTTACATATAACTGATTCTTCACATTTCTGTTTTCAGGCCAATGAACAGTTGCAGGTGGAGTGATTTTTCTTGTGCAGCAACATTGTTACACTTCTCAGCACTAACAACACGCAGTCAGCAACATCTTATATATTTATACTGTTCCAAGATTTCATACAAAACAAAATGCAGTGTTAAATTTTTAACAAGTACCACTGTTTTAACTATGTTTTGCACATTTGTTATATAGCTAGTTTGAGATACCTTCTCTTGTGAAAAATTATAGGAGCTTGTGATGGTGTATTAGTGAATTGGACGCAAAGTTGTGTTGAGGACAGTAATAACTTATATATGGTGGAGAATCTTCGTAGCTCAATTAGTGACAACTTAAACTTTTGTCTTGTTGGTGAGTGTTTGATTTTTCACCGTGTAATTCCCATTTCTTTAATAAAGAAATTAAGGATAATAAATAAATTAATATATGTAAGAGTTCGGAAATCAAATATATTTTGCCAAACATGTATAAAGATTGAGTCTTTTCATTAAGTAATTTTGTTCATTTCCTATTTAACAGTTACAAAGTATATCTATTGTCATACTCTTTTTTTTTTAACCAAATGCGTGAATTCCTTATTTAAAATTTTATTAAAATATACATGAACAAATTTTACTTATGATTTTTTATTTTAGTTTTGATGAACAGAATTATTTGGTTAAAATAAAAGAAAACCCAAATATCTACCATAATTACCCCTTAACTCTTTCATTTTATATGTAAGATTCTAATATTTTTATATGTAAGATTCTAATATTTTCACGTAATATCTCAAAAATCCTCCCTAATTTTCAAAAGGAAAGTGTCCGATTAGTTAACAACAACTTGAAAAGGTCCTTTTTTTACTTTGTTGTGCATCATATATGAAGAAATACAAATCCTTTACTCAATTAATCTATTCTACTACCACGACAAATGGCAATTCATTCTCATAATAATTGTGGGACATTAACATTTCTGAAACGGTGGGGGAACGTTAACATTTTAAAAAAGAAGTAATATTAAAAATATATTTTGTAAATTATTAGTTTTATTTTTAAATTATTAACTGTTTTAAAAATTTGCTATACTAGACTACTTATATTTAGATAAATTTTGAATTGTCACATGATAAAATATATGGTCTCAAAGGGCTGAATTTTGGAGTGACGAAGAAAAGAATAGAGTTGTGATGAGAGAATCAATTCAACTTCCCATAATCGACCTTACTTCCCCTGATCCTATTTCCACCGCTCGAGCAATTCGTCAGGTTTTTCTTCATTATCTCAAATTGAAATTGTAAGGTCAGGTATAATATACATATATTTATTGTGAATTTTGGCGTAGGCATGTGTAGATGTTGGGTTCTTTTACCTAATAAATCATGGAGTAGACGAAAAGTTGTTTAAGGAAGTGCTTGAACAGAGCAAAAAGTTCTTCTCACTGCCCCTTGAAGACAAGATGAAACTGGTACGAAGGAACCACAGAGGTTATACTCCCCTTTATGCTGAGAAACTTGATACCTCTTCTACTACACAAGGTACTTTTTTTTTTTTTCACTTTAGTTTGGAGGAGTTTTTTTTTTTTTTGGGGGGCGGGGGGGGGGGGGGGAATAAGTGGTTTCTTACTTATTTTAGAACTTTTAATTGTGCTGCTGAAATTAAATGGATTTTATTGAAACAATATGATTAAAACATTTTGGTTGAGTTGGTCTCGATTATGTGGTAAATCAGTTAATTTAGTTAGGCATAAGCGTAGATTAAGCTACGTTGGTCATGTGCATGGGCTTGTTTACCAAAAGAAATAACTCACTGCATAGGAGAATGCTGTTGTGTATAGATTATCCTTTGCTGTCACGTTTCTTTAGTACGCTTTTATTTTTCGAGTTGATTTGCATTTGGGGATAATAATGAAGGTAGCTTAAATCAATCTTGAGTTAATCGTTTCATCATTGGAGTGCAGGTGACTCAAAAGAAAGCTTCTACATTGGTTCTCTGGAAGGAAAGAGTGTTGTTAGTAACTTGAATCAGTGGCCTGCAGAAGGTATTCTCTATATTTTTCTTTGAGCTTACATTGGGATCTTGTCCTTAATATACTTTGGTTCTTGAGGTTTGTTCGTCTTTATTGTGGTGAATAACTTCCCTGTAACAAGAAACGTAGATTTTTTTTTCCAGAAAATGCTCCTATTTGTTTATTCGTGCATCATTTCACGTATGTTTCTAGACATATTCCGTATTTGAAGCACATTTCTCCAGAAAACGTGTGTGGTGACTCTTTGATGTTTTCTTCCATTTGGGATGTTTTAGAAGTTCTGCCAAGTTGGAGATCAACCATGGAGGATTACCATAGAAGAGTCTTGTGAGTATCACTTTGATATATATATATATATATATTCTGAAAGAGATCTTTGATTTCTATTCCTGAAACTAATCATGGCTAAAATCATTCCTCAACTATGACTTATATCACTTAGCTCCCTATGCTCATAATTTTGTGTGACTTGAAGTTATAAGATGTTGTTGAAAGTTCAATGTTCAAATCACTCAGCAGCCAAGGGTGTGGCCTAATAGTCAATGAAGTAGGTTGAGAACCATGAGGTTTCAAGTTCAAATCCCGTAAATAACACTACGTGATTTTCTCCCATATATCCATGATTTGGTGGACAGTGTAACCCGGTACCTTGTTCTGGTGGGAGGTAGCAGGTATCCAGGCGGAATTAGTCGAGGTGTACTTGAGCTAGCCGGACATCAATTACAATAAAAGTAAAAAATAAAAGTTTAACTGTACGTCCAAGATGCATAGTATCACTGATCTTCATCTTTTTGTTAGCAGCTGAGTGTTCTGCATATGACTAGATTACTTGATTTGACTTTCTTGTCTCAGGGATGCAGGTATAAGACTAATTTCACTGATTGCTTTGGCATTGGATTTGGACGAGGA
Source organism: Solanum chilense (assembly GCA_032847665.1). Classification (NCBI taxonomy): domain Eukaryota; kingdom Viridiplantae; phylum Streptophyta; class Magnoliopsida; order Solanales; family Solanaceae; genus Solanum; species Solanum chilense. The sequence continues at coordinate 45,028,496 of CM064968.1, read as the reverse complement.
CTTCTTTCATAAAGCAGGGGCATGTGATTCACCAAATGGATTCCTTCGTCTATTACATTATCCAGGTACTAGTTCCATAAATGACATCTTTCTTTTTGAGTTTTTATTTTCCCGTTATTTTAAAAAAATAAAATAAAATTCGTGATCAGGACCTCAAGATGGTATGAAATGGGAGGAAAAAGGGGAGACACCTTTGTCGATTGATGCTTGTGAATCTGTTTCTATGCTATTAGTTTTCTTTCTTTGGGTTGCACGTATTTTGTTTGACGAAGCATTGTGAATTAAAAAACTGACATAGTAATGGAACACTCCTTTCACTTAGTCAATGTGTCCATGCTTTATAACTGCATCTGATGCAATACATGTATATCCTTTGACTAATATGGTACGGTGTGCTTGGCAAACTGATTTACATCATTCAAATTGAACAGTGAGCTTCCTGCTTGATCATTAAATAAAATGCTTTATGTAAACTTTGTATAGGCGAGTTGCAATTAACTGAACAAGTGGTGTATGGTGCTTCTGCTCATTCAGACTATGGGATGTTAACTCTTCTAGCTACAGATGGTGTTGGTGGACTTCAGGCACGTCTGATGTGAAATATTTTTTCGTTTATCAAAATCTGTGATTCTCATGAATGCTTATATTAACTGGTTCTAGAGCTAACAGGTTTGCCGGGAGAAATTCAACCGACCTCAGATATGGGAAGATGTGCATCATTTCAGTGGGTAGGTGCATTGGTCAGTCTATAACTGCTAATGGTCGGAGTAGAAGGCGAAAGTGTCAAAACCTCTTATATAATTTTATTCAAACATAACTGCTTTTAAAAGTTTCCAAAGACATTAACAGTAGAAATTTTTTCTTTTTACGTAGTCTTTTCGCTCTCCTTGAGTAGTTCTATAATATAGACTCTATATACTTTTTTCTCCTTTTATGGGTAAGGTTTTGAAAGTTGCTTTAATAATGGGCCAAGCTGTTTCAAGTGTCAAATCATGAACAGTATTTTTCTATATCATATCGCCACCATTCCCATGTACTCTATTCAACATTTAATCTGCTTCTTGGCTCGAGTATGTAGTATAATGAGCCATACATGGTTGCCCGAAGTAGAATCATTTCATAACTGCTGAAAATTTCTTTTCCATTCTTGTTCTGCAGGGCTTTCATAGTTAACATTGGAGATATGATGGAGAGGTGGACAAACTGCTTATTTCGGTAGTACAAACTTTCTGTCCTTTTTATATCTAATACATGATAATCCTTCTGGGATTAGCAGATGTATTCTTCATATTGCCTGCTTTTGTGCTGAAAGCTCATTTTTCCAAATTCAGTAGTAACAAAATGCAATATGTTTTGTATTATTCTTCTGATGCTTGACATACATTTTGTAGGTCTACATTGCATCGAGTTATGCCAACAGGGAAAGAGCGTTATTCGGTAATCAAAATTTCGTCATATGTTAAAATCCCTTCTCCTCTCAAAGTCTATGTTTTACTTATTAATAACAATAGGTCTGGGCAATATTAATATATGATTTGACAAACTAGGCCCTTACTCTGACATGTTTGGGATATTCATCTATCATCTTTGCTAGTGATAAATATATATGTATTGCACTGTGTATGGTGTGTAGCACTGCAACTCTGAACATAGAATGGATGTGTTTACACACAAATCTTCCCTTTATAAGCAGCGTAACTAGCTTGATTCGTTTCATGGTAGAATTTGGCCAACACCCTATACAAAAATCTTGTAAATGCCATTGCATAGAGTTAGTGTGAATGTCATGTTATGTTACTATCGGTATATGAAAGCAGAGAATTGGTTATAAGATCTCAATCAAGGTAAAATTTTTAGCTTGGAACTTCTGATTGGCATAGTTTTGTGTGTATGAACATCTTTCAAATGATTTGATATGTTAGATTAATTAGATTAATTTTGGTCATTATACATATATATGTATTAGTGAACAAATCGGTGGAATACATTGTATACATCATACAGACTATTCTTTTTACACAATACATTTGGTTTTGACACATTTTCCCAATCTCTCTAATATCTCACACGATATCAGATTATCTGTGAGAAATAGTCCCTCAAGGCCGCATTGTGCAATCACCAGCTATATAGAAGGAAAAAAATTCATATATTCGCTATTTTGAGGTCACTGGAAATTTCTGTTGAATGCCCATAAACCAGCACACCACAAGGCTCCAAATCCTCATGTGGGACATTACACAAGAAATTGCACTGCTATTAGAGCCTCCAGGAGCCGTTGGGCCTCGCATCACATTCCTCATTCACTGATGAGTGTGTAATTTGTGGGCATTTTCTGATCACAACTTGCGGATGGACGCCTAATTGTTTATTACTCAACTTTTGTCCTTTAGCACTTTACAAATGCTCTTCTCTCGGTTTGTCTCTCTTCAACTATTTGAAAATTTTCACCTACTCTTCATCAATCTAACCAATATGTCATTTAATTAGGCAATATCAGTTACAAGAGCATGTGGTAATGTGAGTTATGAAATTATTACTAAAACCTATTGAATCCCTAATTGTAAGAGGAAACTATTTGTTATGGTCTAAATGATGGTATATAGTACAACATGTTCATGAGCAACTAACCAAGAGCTGTAAACATTGTGAAAGAATGAGCGAATCCTTTTTTTTCATATTCTCACATAAGATATCCTAAAAGGTATTTTGTAAGACAATCCTGAAAAGTGAATTGTTTCAACTAAAAGGATGTCTTTTTTTATTTTTCTGTTGTATTTATGGAGGATTGGCCGCATGCAATAGATCTCATTTCATGCCAAATGCTAGCTGATAGTGTATGAACAATTCATGGGATTCTAAATATACTCTCGACTCTTCATTCCTCTGCCATTAAAACGATGCAACATAAGCTAACAAAATATCGGCTGCAACATGTAGATGGCTTTCTTTTTGGATCCAAATCCAGATTGTATGGTGGAATGCTTGAAGAGCTGCTGTAGTGATTCATCTCCTCCCAGGTACTTGCAAAATTTTGTACTAGTCTTGAGCTGGATTCTGCATTTTGAAAATATGTTGACGACCTTGGTCAAAGCTTAAATCTCTCTATTTAACATTTTGTGGAGTTGATCTTATTGTTAATTTGGATGTTGAAATTGCAATATACCATCTTGAAATTACGTCTTTCCCAAAAACTGTTTTGGTCCAAAATATAAGCTTTTCCCTTGTGGCCTACTTGATGCAAATGTATGATCCCACAATGGAAATGTATTTCTGGTGTTCGTGCTGGTATATATTCTCATGCCTTATGCTTGGTATTTCTTGATTCCTTCATAATTTTGATTCAGTAGTTGATACCACTATATTAAAAATGCTACGTATTCAATTTTTTTCCTTCGCTGGAGCTGCCATTCCAGTAAAAAGGTTGCAATTAGAAATGGAGTACAATATGCCGTTCTACCATCAACCTTTATCATGAGCTCTCATCTCTCTCATCTTGTTTCCTATCCATTATTCCCCTTTGCACCTTCCTCGATCTCCAATACTTCCCTTCATCCTTCCCCACCCCCTCCTCAGCACCCGCTTACCTCCCTAGGCCAAGGAAATTGACAATCTTCTTTTTCTTCACCAGCCTCCACCCTTGCCCTTCTCCCCTCAGGTTTCGCCTATTCCCTCCTCACAGCCACCCTATGTCCTTCATCATATCCTATATGGCGTTCCACATTTTGGTCATTGCTGACGCGTCAAATCGGCATACCAAACTTAGGTTCAAAATTTTGGACGCTTTCAAGCATTCATTGCAACAAATACCAGTTTTAGGTCCCATAATCTGATGATAGACCTTTTCGTTCTTTAGCATTCAGGATAATCCCCCCTCCACCCCGAAACCAAGAGGGAGAATGGAGGGGAGGTGGACTTTATATCCTGAAAAAAGATAAGAGTTTGTAGGGGCACAAACTCATAGATGGATTGACTTGTTCTAAGAAATCGGCAACTTGAATTCTCATAAAGAAACCAAACAAGATAAATAAGGCGCGCCCTGATGCTTCTAGTTGTGACAATGACAATTTCTTATTATGTCTCACATCACTTCTTCTCTGCTGGTAGATTATCATAGTACTATGCAGATGATCTGAAGTTGATTTTCCACAGATATCCTCCAATTCGCGCAGGAGAATATTTGGAAGAGCGCTTAAAAGTTACATATGTATCATAGGTGAGTACTATCTCATCACCTCGAACTTGAAATTTGATCAGCATACTGCTGTTGCTCGCGCACGCGGAAAGCTGATCATAGAAATTTTACTACTACAAGTTATTTCAAATTCAGTCTCTTCTGTTTGGTTTCTCCGTAGAGACGTTTGAGAAGTTCATGCACAGAAAATAAATTTAAGTTAATATCTCTCTTCTTGTATATTTTTATGTGAAATCCGAATGAATATGATCATAATGTCTTTAGTTGTTTTAGTGCAAATTTTGTGTGACCCCAAGTATATACATACTAGTACTATTAAAATTCATTTTCTTTGTCAGATATAAAAGGGCAACTTATATGAATTCCACTAGTTTAGGAGCTAATTATTTAGATACATTCTAGTTTGTATTTGCAATATTACGTATCTTATCAGATTTTTTGTGCCTTTTGATACTTGTAGAAACATGTATCTCTAATACATATGGTCAAAATTAGGTGTAGTTTGTTCTAAGATATATTCTATCCTAGTGTATTTGGGACAGTTAACAAATCTCGCTCACCTCTCTCCCATCTTGCGTGTCATATTCCGAATACATGTGAATCACACTAGATACATGTATTTGTATATATATCTTGTGTTATTCACATATATCTGAGATACATATGAATCTTGCTTGCGTCTCTCTTCTTATTTTTGTGTATTTGATGACAAAAATAAGTGTATTTTCTTCAATATTTATGGTAGAAATCTCTCAAGTAGTGGTAAGATATGAAATATTTTAAAAGTATAGATTGTACTAATATGTTTGGAAAGTGAAATATATCTGATTTAGGTAATTTTTCCTATAAAATTTCCTGAACAAATTCAGATATCTAAAAAACAGAAGTAGATAATGAGCTGGGCCAACTGATGTGAGCTTAGATTTTGTCAGTCCAAATCTAGCTCAAACCATAGGTTCCCAATCATTCGAAAGGCTTTCACTCTATGGAGTATTATATCTACGATTATTACAAGCCGAACCACAAAATATGATTTAACAGTTCCTCTACCTCTATCTAACCGCAAGATAGATTTATCTGCATATAGACCACCCTCGCTAGATTTGAATTACACTCGATGTATTACTGGTTTATTGAAATAATTCACAAATTTTTGATAAAGCACGTTGAGGTTTAGCAGCTGAGTTGCAGAGTATAAGATAGAGAGTGAGTAGAAAACAATGGAAAATGTAGGGGAAAGAAGAGATAAGTAAGATGCAAATGCTAGAGGACCAACTATAGCCCCAACCATTTTAGCAGCATACTTTGAATTGGTTGAACTGCATTTGATCTGAGCATCGCATGCGAAAGAATAAATGAGGAAACACCCCAGGGAGGAATACATTTTTATAGGGTGGATTTCAAAAGGGGACGAATTAGTTGGTTGGTACTTGAGTTGGAGAAGCTCAACCATAGCTGGGAAAATGAAAGCGATTAGTATGTTTCTGCGTTCATCAGAAGAAGGGGATATGAAGATGTAGTGGTGTTGATGAGTAATAATTGTAATACTTGTGAAATGGATGTGCCCATGGGCATAACTGCTTCTGCGATTTATAGCCTCCGCCATTAGTAAAGGAACAAAATTTCACACAACACTTGCTACTACTAATTAAGAAGATGGTCTGTACCTATATATATAAAGCAGCTGGTTGTTTAATTTAAATTGTTTGTGGATTTTTCATCATTACGTCATATATGTGGTGCATTCGTTTAACAGGGCCCAGAGGTGTACCTCTTTTGACAAATAAAAAGACAAAATTTATTACGTATAAAGTACCAGTTGTATGAAGGGTTATTTTATGGAAAAATTAGTAAACTAGTCAAAATAAATAACATATTTAGTAAGAATATCCATACTTTATAAATATTAGCAATAATGTCAAAAATGTCATTATTTTAGAAAATTTATGTGTCCCAATTTTCTTCCTATTTTATATCTCTTTTTCAATTAATTCTATATATCCTTTTTTTATAAAAAAAAGTCATTCTCTCTCATATTTATCTTTTCAAATTGTTAATTCTCTTTCCCATTTAATTTTTTTTCTCTCTCGTGGTTATCTTTTCTGATTTTCCTCCAACATTCAAGTTGCAAATATTTTTTTGCCATATATTTTGGTTGTTTTTTAATCCAAAATTGAATCAACCAGAATCCCTTTGATTAAGGTATCTCTAATCTTTATCCTATTTTCAAATTTCTTTTCTAATTTTATTTTTATTTAAATCTTAAAAAAATGTTGTTTGTATTTTTCAATTTCCGTTATGATTTACTCTCCAATGGCTGAATCCAAGAGGCTTACTAGAGGTATTCATCTTAATCAACCAATTTTTGGTGATTTTTCATCCTTTAATTTATTTATTACTTAACAAATAGTGTATAATGTATGATCCGCTGCTAAAATTAGAGAAGAAAGAGGGTAAGAACATTTACAAGACTCATTGGTGTGCAAAACCTTCCTCAAATTCAGAACGCAAATGTAGAATCTTTGTCTACTCGTGAGGATCTTGAAAAAGACGACAAAGATCGGATAGTTGTCGAACAATTTTCTATTAGTTTGTTTTGTATTTATAGTTCTTTTTTAGAATTTGGTATGCTTTCTTAATTTGTATTCAATTCACTATGTATACTATCAATATTTGTATTTATTAAAAATTTCATGTTGCATGGTTTATGAATCTTGTATTTGTCCCTAATTTGTATTCATCCAAATTATGTCAATTAGTTATGTATTTTATTTATAAGAAGAACAATTTTCTATTAGTTTATTTGTATTCGAATACAAATACAAATAATAGACATATTGGAATGAATACGACTTATAAAAGGAAACAAGATTTTGAAAAGAAAAATAAATACACAGTGAAAAATATATACGAATACAAATGTATTTCTTAAATAGCTACATTTTATTTGACATACATATTGAAATGAATAGAAACTAATAAAGGTATGTCAACTGAATTTGATATTTCTTTCTAATTTGTATTTATTCTAAAGGTATGTCAACTAGTTATGTATTTTATTTAAGAATGAGTAAACCAAATATTCAATTTTATATTTATTTCACTTTTTCATCATACTAATTTTTTGTATTTTATATATTATTATACAAAATTCTAAATAAAAACTAGAATAAATAGAAATACAAATAAAATACATATTGAAGTGAATACATACAAGATTTTTGAAGAAAAAAATAGCTATATAGGGAAAAAATATATGAAAATACAAATATATTTATTAAATGACTATATAGATAAATTCGGCATACCTATTGGAATGAATACAAACTAATAAAAAACTATAACAAATATAAATAGAATATATTGTGGAATGAATATAATTTTAAAAAGGTAAAAATTCTGGAGAAAAAACAACAAAATTTAAATTTTATTTGAAAATGTAACTGATGAGAAAATTAAGGATGCTTGCCTTTTTTTGAAATATTCCCCCCTTAATTTTCTCCTTTTTGTTATTAAATAATTATATTTTTTAAATAAAAATAAATAATAAAAACATAAATAAGATACATAACAAACTAAAATGACATTTTTACTAAATATTGAAATTGTTGCTAATGGGTCCTCTTAAATGCTAAAATATTGACATTTTGAAAAATTTCCCTTATTTTATTATCGTTATTATATCTTATTTATGGGACCCATGCTTTCTTACTTTCTTTTGCATTTTGTTTCTTTTTCCTACACTCTATCTTTGCTCGTTTTTTCTAAAAAAGTTCACAAATTTATATCTATATGATAGAAAATGTGATATCGCTTATGATACCATAATTAATCTCTAATTTTTAACATTTAAATTATCAATTAATTAAATATTTTAAATTTCTTTTATAATAAAGAAAAAGAAGTTACTCCTAAAATTAGAAATTGGTTACTGTTTTTTAATTTGAATTTCAAAATTTCCATTTTTGATGTACAATTTTCAAAAATAATTAAAAAAAGAAAACTGAAAACTTTTACAAGGATTCCATTTTTTGGGTAAATAGAAGGCAAATCTTTTTAAATTCAACAGTTTTAAAATTCCAAAATAATTTGAAAACCTTTGAAATTTGTATCTAAAATTAATCAATAACATATTAATAATAATAATAATCATAATTTATTATCAAATTATTTAAAATCCAAAAATAAAAATTACAAACATAAAAGGAAAAAAAATGAAAGAAGGATTTTGAGTTCAACTTTTCTTATATGTAAAAACTTCCCACGATTATCTAACATTAAAAAATTCAAAACTGAAAAAAAATCTATACATGTATGAGAGGTGATAATACTTACGTTTTAGTGCTACAATTAATCTCTAATTTTTAACTTTAAATTATCAATTAATTAAATATTTTTAATTTATTTTTAATCTATAAATATATAATCTATATCTATATAATAAGAGAGGTGATATCGCCTATGTGTCAGCACCACAATTAATCTCTAACTTTTAACTTTTAAATTATCAATTAGTAAATATTTTTAATTTATTTTTTAATAAATAAAAAAAGAAGTTACTCCTAAAATTAGAAAGTGCTTACTGTTTTTAAATTTGAATTTCAAAATTTCCATTTTTTGAAGTACAATTTCCAAAAATAATTAATTTGCATTTCAAATAAAATATAAACTATAATCTATAATAACAACCACAATAACTATAATATAATAATAATAGTAATAATAATGTATTAAATTTTTAAAAAAGAACCATCCAACTAAATATGACATTTTAACTTTATTTTGAAAACAAAATAATTTATCCAACTAAATATAGAGTTTTAAAACTTTCCATTACGCTCTTTTCTAAACAAATTGAAAAACTTTTAAATTAAAATTATTTATTTTTTAAAAAACCCACGTATGAAAAATCTTTTTGAAACTTATTATTTTAATATTATTTGAAATTTTATATTTATTTGAAATTTGTTTTTGCATTTCAAATTTTAAATTAAACATTTTAAATAAAATATAAACTATAATCGATAAAAATAATAATAGTAATAATAACGTATTAAGTTTTTAAACATTTTAAATAAAATATAAACTATAATCTATAATAATAATAATAATAATAATAATAATAATTATAATAATACATTAAATTTTTAAAAAGAAACATCCAACTAAAATATGACTCTTTAACCTTCATTTTAGAAACAGAATAATTTATCCAACTAAATAGGGACTTTTAAAACTTCCCATTACATTCCTACCAAATTGAAAAACTTTTAAACTAAAATTACTTATTTTAAAATAAATCCGCGTATGGAAGTTTCTTTTAAAATTTATCATTTTACTATAATTTTTTAGTTTAAGTTTTATATCAGATATTTTCTATTATTTGTATTTTAAAATAAACATTTTTTAATAAAATGTATAACCTATAATATATATTTTCTATTTTCTAGATTAAAGAATTCGAACTAATAATAATATAATAGTCGTAATAATAATAATAATAATAATAATAATAATAACAATATAATAATAATAATAATATAATAATAATAATAGTAATAATAATGTATTAAATTTTTAAATAGAAACATTCAACTAAATATGACATTTAACCTTTATTTTGAAAATAAAATAATTTATCCAACTAAATAGGAAGTTTTAAAACTTTTCATTACACTCCTACTTCTAAATAAATTGAAAAACTTTCAAACTAAAATTATTAATTTTTTTTAAAAAAATCCACGTATAGAAGTGCCTTTTGAAATTTATCATTTTAATATTATTTATTATTTTAAATTTTATATCAGATTTTTTTTATATTTGCATTTTAAAATTAAAATTTTTTAATAATATATAATCTCTAATATATATTTTGTATATTTCTAGATTAAAAAATTCGAGCTGCTACTACTGCTACTACTAATAATAAGAATAATGTACTAAACATTAAAAAAATATCTAACTAAATATATGATATTTTAATCTTTATTTTGGAAAAACAAATAACTATCCAACTAAATTGGGAGATTTAAAACATCCCATTACACTCCTATTTCTAAGAATTTGAAAAACATTTATATGGTATTTTAATTGGGCAACTTTCACATATAACAAACAAAAAATTCATATTTGTATGCTATAGCAAAGTTTGCATAACTACGCTCCATAGCAAACATAAAACTGTATAATTCGCTATATATATACAATTGTATAATTCGCTGGCCTAAATTGTATAACTCGCCGGCCTAAATTGTATAATTAGCTGGCCTATTTCGCTGCAATTGTATAATTTGCTTTGCATACAGTTGAATCGAATTAAAATGTATGTATATTGCATAATTATTAGTGTATAGCAAAAAGATATATGTTTTTCTCGCTTTATACAAAAACAGAAACACAATATATACACTTCTGTTGTATAAAGCTAGAGAAAATTGTATTTCACTACAATTGTATAATTGTTGGCCTTTTTCTCTGCAATATTTGAAATAAAATGTTTGTAAATTGTATAATTAAGTGTATAACACGAAGATATACATTTTTGCATGTATATATACAATTTTCTCTCGCTTTATACAAAACAGAAACAGAATTATACACTTTTGTGTATAAAGCGAGAGAGACGAGCGAGAATGGAGAGTGGAGAGCGAGATTTTTGGGAGAGAGACGCTGGCAAATTTTAGCTAATGTTTGCTATGGAGCACAATTAAATCAAAACCTAGCTATTCCATTTATTTTAGGTTATTAGTTTGCTATTATATACAATTTTTCCATTTTAATTTCTATTTTGAAAATATAATAATTATCCAACTAAATAAAAAATATTTAAAACTTCTCATTATGTACTTCTAAACAAATTGAATAAAGTTTCAAAATTTAAATTATTTATTTAAAAAATACCCATGTACGAATTTTTTTTTAAATTTATCATTTAAATATTATTTAATATATTAAGTGTCATATCAAATTTTTGCTTCTTATTTGCAATTTAAGTACCATGTTACTTCATACCTCTCTTCATTTTTTTTATTTTTTTTTCAAAATTTTAGCATCAGATAAATGAGAAATTGTCATAGCAAAAATTATAAACTGATAATATTTGCCACCATCATAAATATAGAAGGCATTGAATTATATATTATTATTATAAATTAAATATATTATTAAGTGCATAATATATTTTTTTAATATTTTTAATTATAATATTACTACATTTTAAATTATTTATGAACACGTATATTAATAAAATATAATAACATAAAATAACTTCTCATACAACTAGTACTAATTGTACCACCAGTGACTTACAATCACTGGTGGCAATTTAGCCGTGAATATAAATTGCTTCATATTCATGCTAGTTGCATTAGTCACCACAAAAGCTCTAAATTGTCATCGAGGAAAGGTGATTTTCTGCAGAGCTTGTTGTAATTAGTCACCATACACTCTCTTTATCATGTGTAAAGCCGGAGTAAAGTTTAGTAAATGTTGGAGTAAGAAGAATTGAAGACGTGGTGGAGTAAAAAGAACAATAAGAACGGGAGAGAAATTGTGCAGCTTTTTGAAATTTCAAATTTTTTAAATTTTGAAATTATTGGGTGTTTTAATTAAAATTAATTAAAATTAATAATTCAAAATCCAAAAATTGGTTTAGAAAATTGAGTGTTTTAGTGGAGAAAAAATAGACATTATATTGGGGGATTGTGTATTATAAGAGAGAGAATGTTATGTATCTATACACTTCTACTAAAATTTTTTAAAAAAAAATTATGTAATATTTAAAAAAAGAAGGGAAAATTAGAGAATATAAAACTTATAGTTGTGTATTTAAGTTATTTTTTTTCTAAAAATTTTCAATAAAAGACCAGCTTAAATTTTGACTAAAGTGTTTTAGTGGTGGGTCCCGCTTTATCACCCCGAGTGACTCTCTCACATGGCGTTCATTTTTTTAAAATTCCCTCAGTTCCATATTCCTCTCTTTACCTTTCATTTTTTATTTATATTTGTGTTTTTTATTATTACTTGTATAATTGGTAATTTAATCAGCTTTTCCTTTCCTATTAATCATTTCTGCCCCTCAACTAAAACATTATTATTCCTTCTATCCCTGAAAAAATACTTTTGACAACTTACAGATCTCATATAATGGTAATTGTAAGGGGTATACTATGATGTCAATTAATTTGAAAACTTATTGATTTCGACTTTTAAATATATCTTTTAATAGTGTTTAGAGATTTTAAACAGTTAAACTTAATATATATATATATATATGATTAACTAAAAATATATATATATTAACATGTCAATAAATTTTCACCTTATTTAGTGACAAATTTGAAACTCATACTATAAATTTATTGTTACACGTTGGTGCATCTATTTTTGAAGGTGTGAAATATGGTCTATATTTGGAATTTACGCAAATTTATTAGGAACCTTCATGGAAGTTGTTTCACCGATAAGACATTTATATAGTTAATATACTCCTTTTGTTTACAAAAGATGGTCTAGTCTGACTTGATTATGTGATTCTAAATTAAAGTTATGTCAAACATATAAAATTGGCCTTAATTCTTGTAGCCTTAAACATGTCCGGTGAAAAATTGTTATAAAAAAAAAGATTATTTTCTTTTAAACAGATTAAAAAAAAAAGAAGGAAAGATTAATTTTTTTAAAATGAAGGACTAATATTTATCGAGTATTGCACATTTTTATTAGGCTATCGCTTTCAATTTGACTTATATGATCAATATGTGACGTTATTCTTTACATCATAGAAAAGTCGGTTATTTACTTGGACATGTAGGATCTGAGATGTATTTCAACAAATCGTCTATTCCACATTTTGTCAATTTTCAATTCACTATCCAACCCTAACATATGGACCCACTTCAACAATTATCCTTTCTCTATTTATAAAATAACTAGATAATTTAAAGTTTCTGATGCGGGTTCAATATAATTAAAAGTTTAATAACGGGTTTTATATTACAGTATTGTATATATTTATAATAGTAATTAAATTAATTTTTGAATATAAAATTAATTTTTTAACATTTTTATATAAACATGATAAATAATAATAATAAAATATTAGATGTTTTTGTGATTATTTTAATATCATATCAAATATATATATTCGAATTAAATAATTAATTTAATGACATTCTTTTTTAATTTTATTTGAAAATTATTCAAGAAAATATATTAAAATTATGAGTCTCAATATATTAAATTTTTTTCGTACCAATCCATTTGTAGATTAATTTTGAGTACACTTATAAATTTATTTTTTAGGTGTTTAACAAACAAAAATATTGACCTACTTGATATAAATTTGAATGAATCATCTCATCCTTTACAAAATGATATAAGGATAATAAAAAATTATAACTTTATATTTTGTCATTATATTCATTAAAATAAGGAGAACAATTTAGTATAGTAAGAAAGAACTTTTTTAAAAACTAGTTTATATACCTAATGGATAAATGTTTTACCTCAAATAATGAGAGTTTAAAAATATTAACAAAAGTTAATATCATATAAATTCGAGTAATTCAACATGAAGTCTTACAATAATAATTTTTATAACTTGCTTAGAATGATTTTAACTGACGATAAAATAATAGTAATAAATAAATATATGTTTCTCAATTAATTAGATAATGACATATATATTTTGGGATTATACATAAAAGGAAAATGCACAAGTACCTCTCAATCTATGTCCGGAATCCCAGAGAAACATTTATACTATACTAAGGTCCTATTACCCCCTGAACTTATTTTATAAGTAATTTTTTACCTCTTTTCGGCCTACGTGACACTATCTTGAAAAAAGAAGTCAACCAGCGTTGGGCCCATAAGATAGTGTCACGTAGGCCGAAAAGGGCTAAAAAATTATTAATAAAATAAGTTCAGGGGGTAATAGGACCTTAATATAGTATTATTGTGTCTCTAAGATTTCGGGCATAGGTTGAGGGGGTACTTGTACAATTTGCGCCAAAATATACAAATACATATGTATAATATACAAGTATCTAATCAATATACATATACAATTCACCTCTCTCCCACTCTCTCGCTCGCCTCTCTCCTCCCTCACCCAATCTCGCTTGTCTCTCTCCTCTCTCTCCCAATCTCGCTTGCTTTTTATACAAATGCATATTATAATACACAACTATCTAACCAATATACATATGCAATTCACCTCTCTCTCACTCTGCCCTTTCTCGCTCGTCTCTCTCCCAATCTCGCTCGCTTCTCTCCCGATCTCGCTTGTCATATATACAAATATATATGTATAATATACAACTATCTAACCAATATACATATACAATTCACCTCTGTCCCACTTTTTTCCCTCTCTCTCCTCTCTTCTCTCTCTCAATCTCACTCGCCTCTCTCCTCCCTAAAACATTTAGTTACGAATTGTACTTATCAAATTATAGCTATAGAGAGTAATTAGATTATTTTTAGTGGCAACATCTGAAATTTCCCCTTATTATATTCTATTATATTTGTATTATTAGTATTTTGTTTGTCACATCAATATCAAGTTGATTTGCAATTTTACTATACAACTCAGGAAAAAACTTATTCGAACCGAGTGTTTATATCAAATTAATTTAATTTTCATTATTATACAAACTCATTATATGTTGCATTTTCCTTAAAGACAATCTCCTTAATAGTATAATTAACGTAACAATTTCCATCTTTCCATTTGTCGGAATGCATAATCTAAATATCAAAGAAGACATGTCTGTACTTGAAAAATAAATATAACATATTTATATACACACAAATACAGACCAGTTTTATTAAAAGACATATAAATCACTCTTTGAAATTCAACAATTCCAAAAAGGTAAAAATCAAATTATGTATACGTTTATATATTATATAGCAAATCTACAACCAACAACAAATTCAAATAGAATAAAATTTTGTTATTCGATTCCAAATGACATTGTATATAACTGTACGTACTGATCAATGAAAGTTTCATACTATTATCACAATATACAATCCACACAATTTTTTAATATCATAATACACTTTCAAAACACGAATTCAAGAAAAAAATCATCTGACAAAAGAATTCATTTCATCTTACTTTGTGCATTTAAAACAACGATTCAATAAACAAAATACTGTTTATGAAATTCTCTTACTTTTTTTCACCGTCCCAAATATTAAATATAACAAATTACCTAAATATACAAATTTTATTTTATCATATACTCTAAAATTTCCTGCCATTCAAAAGTACCTATTTTCTCATATTCTCGTATACATTACTTTATGTGATGTATCAATCAGATACATCAATTTACGCGATGCATCGAGACATATGCAATGTATCAAGTTATTAAGTGATGTATCCAAACTGATATATAATGTATCGAGACATTGATGGATGTATTCAAAATTGAAACAAGATGTATTAGAACATTTTGGATTGTATATGGATTCCACCAAATTTTAGGATGGGAAACATACATAAATATATTATAAATAAAAAATATTTGTCATTTATAGCAATATCATATTTTTTCACTTTATCACTTTTAATTCATAATACAAAAAATAATTTGTTATTCAAATATAATACAAATTTTATTGATGGATATTACATTTATCACACATTTTAATACCTTATAATACAATGTGTCAACTTCTTACTGAACAAGCATAATATATTTTTAAAATAGTTATAATACATATATATTACATATTTAATTCACTTTTAATATATATTGGAGATTTAACATAATATTGCTATAAGTGATAATAAATAAAAAATATTACTAAAATTAGTAATTAAATTTATCAAAGTAATTTTTCAAAATAGTCGCACTGGTCCAATAAAATTGGCAGCTCTCTTGCTAATCTGATCTAATTGTAAGCCCAATAGCTAAAAAAATTCTAAGGCCCAATATATCGCTAATAAGATGTCTGCCCACGTTTTAGTACACTGTTTTCAACGAAAAATTAGCATTCTCCATTTCAACGCCACTCCGAGCTTTAATCAATGGCGGCTTCAACAGCTGTTTCCAGTTCCATCACCACCTTCAAATCCTCTTCGTTTCAACCACGCGCCTCCTCTATGAACCCTCTCCCTTCCGTCAAATTCCCATCAATATCCTCCCATAATCCATTAATCTCCCATTCCGTCTCAGCTCCGAAAAACTACACTGTCGCACCTCTCCGTTCCGCCGCAGCCTCTACTACACCGGAAACTACCAAGACTGCCACCACATTTCACGGCCTCTGCTACGTTCTCGGAGACAATATCGACACTGACCAAATCATCCCAGCAGAATACCTAACCCTTGTACCTTCAAATCCAGATGAGTACAAGAAACTCGGGTCGTATGCTCTATGTGGACTTCCCTCATCGTACCAAGCCCGTTTCGTCGAACCAGGTGAATTCACGTCAAAGTACTCCATCGTCATAGGTGGTGACAACTTTGGATGCGGGTCATCGCGTGAGCACGCGCCGGTTGCTCTGGGGGCAGCTGGTGTATCGGCAGTGGTGGCAGAGTCGTATGCGAGGATCTTTTTCAGGAATTCAGTTTCGACTGGTGAAGTTTATCCGCTTGAATCGGAAAAGAGAATATGTGAGGAGTGTAAGACTGGTGATGTGGTGACCGTTGAAATTGGAGAGAGTAGGTTGATTAATCATACAACTGGAAAAGAGTATAAATTGAAGCCTATTGGTGATGCTGGTCCTGTCATTGAAGCTGGTGGCATTTTCGCTTATGCAAGAAACGCTGGAATGATTTCTGCACGAGAAGCTTAGTTTTCCAAGTGGTAATTGACTCAGTTCTTTTTAAAGTTTGTACTTTAAAGATTATTGCATAATAAATATGGCGTTTGTTGTGTTTTGTTTATGCCTTTTTCAGTATTAATCGATGTATAAACTACATATGAATTCGAAAATAGTTGGGTTGACTCTATATGATCTGGAGGATTATCACAATTTCATTATAATTAGTTTGCTTTTTGTTTGATGACCGAGAAGTCTGTCTGGACCAACTTTAGGACCAATCCCAACCTTGGAAATTCGCTGGCAAGGGGTTTCGAACTTGAGACCTTTGAGACCTCCAACATGGAAGTCCCAAGCTCAAACCACTGGGCCACCCCGAAGGGTATCATTGATTCATTATAATTAGATTATTTTTATGTGATTGTCAACTTAGCATTGTTTCTCTTTAATCTGGGCATGAGACTGGCTTTGCTTTGCGACATAGGCTGTCTTATGTACTTATGTATTTATCTTCTATTTTTTAAAAAATAAATAAATAAAATGGGCATAGGCTGTGTTATGTACTTATATATTTATCTTCTTTTTTAAAAAAAAAAAATGGGATAGGCTGTGATATGGTGGCTGCTTTATGATTTGGATAAAAGAATCAGTTGCCCTAAAAGTATATCTAAATTAAGTTTTGTTATGCCTACGGGTAAATCATTTTTGCAATATGTTTACAGTTTACCACCTACTGACACCTTGTTGTTTTATGAGAACTGAAGAACTTGCTGGAACCACATTTGTTGATACGTATGCATTTGCTAGATCTTTATGTTATTAAGGTTTAAGTGTTCAATTAATATCTGGTTTTATGCAAGTAGACACATTCACCCACCTCATTCCCCGCCATCCTTAAATTGTCCCAAGAAAGAACATGGTTTTGAAATGAAGACCCTCGAAGCTACAACTTAGTCCAACAGAAACTTGGGAATGGTTCCTCAAAAGAGATCATATTGTTCTTGGAGCCAATGAAATCATGAAGATTTTGAATCAGGAGTTTATATGACATGAAATTTTGTCGCCTTAGATATGAGCTTGCAAAGTTTGCGTAATAATGATGAGCATACATGACGCACGTCGTGGATTGGTTGATCCTTTAAAGGCGATTTTTATCGCGTATCCCAGGATCGAAGTTGAAAATCTTGTGCCTCTTGTCTTCCACTAATTACTTGGTAGTTGTCAGTCACACACATGTCAATCTAAGATTCTAAATTGTTGGGGTTCAATTTGTATTGCCAGTTCTTGGTTTTATCTCTCTTAGGTTTTTTGTCTTTCACCTTATGCCATGTGAAGTTTCCTCTTTTTGCTTCTTAGTTAAAGCAAGGTTCGTGGACCTGTAATAAGCTATTAGTAATTTAGATCATTTGAGAATTGGCTCCATGGCTTGTCTTGTCTCCAGCTAAAACAAGGAAATTATCTCGAAAGCTTACTCTAATTATTCCAGCGACTGAAATGGTTTGTTTCCAGTGGAAGAAGGCAATTTCCTTTTGCTCGTTTCAGTGGATTCTCAAAAACTTTATCATCTACATATATCTATTGTTAAAGCCCCTTCTCCTTTTTCTATAGAGTCAATTTTGACTCAAAACCTTCGGAGGGTTTGTGCAGCATCAGCAAACTGGTGTTATAGATAAGTCACTAATCTCCCTTCTCTTGAACTAACTTGATATTGTATGCTTGTGATAACAAAGTAGTTTCTTTTAGGAATCAAGAGAAATGCACACTGCTTTTGTGTTAAATTTTGTGATGCCGAAAAGATGCTGTTTAATTATGTGCCTACCCAGTAGTAATCATCATCTATATAGTAGCTGTATAAACGCTGGGATTAGAGTTGTGGCTTCCGAGTAGTCATTGCGAACTCACAATTATTACTACGTGAGCCTCTTAGCATAAAAAGAAAAAAACTATGTGAACCTGGCCTAGCTCATGGTGAATTCTCCAGCTTGTCATACAAGACCAGTCAATATGTTAAGATCAGAGAATCTGTCTGTTTTCCTAGAAGAAAGGACCTTTAGCATGAGCTGAAAAGTTACAATCCCATCTTAGATTTTAGTTTTAATGGGTCGAACAAGGAACATGTATCCTGTGGTGTTGATTTTACCTTCCTCAGAAAACAACCACCTATATCTTGTGTTTGAAGTATTTGGATACTTGGTTTCGCAAGCACTGAAATGTCTCTTGCCTGATTAACAAGGAAAAAGGTAAACATCAAGTCGTGGCATAGTCTGAAACTACTAAAAGGTAATTACATGTAAGTTACAAAACTAACATGGTCTCACTTTTTTTTAGTATTCAAACTAAAAGATCAATTAGATTCAATCCAACAACTAAAAACTAAATGGGCAATTTCATTGTCTACAGATCTCATCTATTGACTATTATTCAACATAAATACGACGGTATAAACAAACTTCTTTTTATACCTCATGTATTAAAACAGATATTTAATTTTGATTAACAGTGAGGGCACGGTAGCAGTTCTCAATCCGGCGTAATTCCTTAGCAACATGAATCATATATGGTCTGGTTTCTCCATTGTATGTTGTGCATTTCTTGACAACATCCAAGTAGTCTTCCAATTGTTGTCGAATCTCAATACCACGCTGTTCCAAAAAGGTAGGTCTGCTATATCTATTGCATTACTCTCTTTAATGTAGAGATCAACCATGGTTGGTGGATTTGGATCTATAAAATTTGTTGTTTCTTCATAAATTCTAGAATCCACTCTATCGATAACATTACCTTCTTCAATATTGGATTGCATACTATCAAGAGATCCCTTTCCGGTTAATAACTGAAAGAGAAGAACTCCGAAGCTGTATACATCAGTTTTTTTGAGTAACAATACCCAGGGAGGCATATTCTTGATCTAAATACCAAAATGTTCCGCTGAGAGTTATTTTGGACAATGAGAAGTGTATTATTTTGGCAACGCCGTTGTTCTGATCTATCATCACTTTGTGAGGCTTTATATCTCTGTGGATGATGGGTGTAGTAAATTCTGTATGGAGAAAAACAACTGTAGAAGCAACCTCATTGGCAATTCGTAATCTCTTTCCCCAAGATAATGATCTTTTAGTCTTATGATCACCCTCTCTGAAAAGTAGATCGCTGAGAGTTATAGCCTCAACATATTCATACACCATAACTGGTTCTTCAATTGTAGACAGCAACCAACAAGTCTCAGCACATTCTTGAGATGACTCATCTGAGCAGTAATTGCTATATCTCGGTATTACCCACTTCAGTATTGGATTTAGCGTCTTCTTCAAAATCTAGTGTCTCTGTTGTAGGGGGAGGCACAAAACAACACAAGTAGGATACAACACCTACTAGGATCGACTTCAAGACAATCAACCAAATATACTTCACCAATTTACCAAAAGAAATTCACCACTATATTAACCAAGCTCAAATCAGCAAATCTTCAATTAAATCACAAGCAAATATGAATTATAAATATGCAAGTGACACACGAGATTTATACGTGGAAAACCCCTTCGGTGTGAAGGATAAAAACCACGGGACTTGTAGGAGTCCACCCTACTTCTTCTCTTATTATGCAAATTGAGGGTAAAAACACCCAAATCAGTCTACAAGGATGTTACAGCCCACCAACAACAACATACATAAGAATCAACACAAAAAGGAGAAGAGAAATTGGGAAATGTCACCCAAAAAACGCAGATTACAGCAGCTGCAATAACAGACGATCAGGAACTCCGATTGACGATCTGAACGGTCAAGATGTAGTGCTATGTGTTGTGAACCAGCTGTGAAAATTTCAGTACGATCCAACGGTCGGATCTCCGGAAAACTGAAATTCCGTCAAGGCTCTCAAAACCTCTCTCAAACTGCTCTATCTCTCTCTATCTCACACACTCTCTCTCTTTTTCCCTTCTGTTTTTTTCACTTCAAAAAACAGACCTTAAGCCAGACAGCAACTCCCCCAAAAGACTTCTAGAAGAAGTCAACAAAGCCCAAAATATATGGGCTTTCACTTATATAAAAAAAAATATCAAATGGGCTGGATTTCTCTTAACAATCTCCCCCTCCAGCCCAGTTCGGGGAGACCAAACATAAAAGGTCATCAAGAAGACATACCTGCAAGCTTGGAACAAAATTCAAGCTTGCTTCGAGGGACCACCTTTGTCAACATATCAGCACCATTCTTGTTGGTGTGAATCTTCTTCAACTTCATTAGTTGCTCTTCAATGACAACACGCAACCAATGATATCTCACATCAATATGCTTTGTGCGAGCATGGTACATGCTGTTTTTGCTCAAGTCCATAGCACTTTGACTATCACAAAACACAACATACTCGCTTTGCTTCAAACCTAACTCTTGAAGGAAACGCTTTAACCAAAGCATTTCTTTGCTTGCTTCCACTGCTGCTATATATTCTGCCTCGGTTGTAGACAACGCTACACACTTCTGTAGCTTGGATTGCCATGAAATGGCTCCCCCTGCAAATTTGAACAAGTAACCCGAGGTAGACTTCCGGTTATCAAGATCTCCAGCCATGTCAGCATCCGTAAATCCCTCAAGAATAGGCTCACCACCTCCAAAACACAAACTCAGATTTGATGTGCCTCGCAAATATCTTAAGATCCACTTTACAGCTTCCCAATGAACCTTGCTCGGATTTGCCAAGTATCTGCTAACCAATCCAACAGCATGTGCTATATCCGGTCTTGTACACACCATGGCATACATCAATGAACCAACAGCAGAGGAGTAAGGAATATGAGACATACTTTCCTTTTCTTTATCGGTTGTAGGACAACAACGCTTGCTCAACTTGAAATGGGCTGCAAGTGGTGTATTAACTGGCTTGGCATTCTTCATATTGAACCTTTCAAGCACCCGTTCAATATACTTTTCTTGTGACAACCAAAGCTTACCAGCTTTTCTATCACGAGTAATTTCCATACCAAGAATTTGCTTCGCAGGACCCAAATCTTTCATATCAAAGGACTTTGACAAATCCTCTTTCAACCTGCAAATCATCTCAACATCTTGTCCCACAATCAACATATCATCAACATACAAGCAAAGGATAATGAAGTTACCTTCAGAGAATTTTCTAAAATACACACAAGGATCTGCAGTAGTCCGCTTGTACTCATTACTACTCATGAAGGAATCAAACTTGTGATACCATTGCTTTGGTGCTTGCTTGAGTCCATAGAGACTCTTTTTCAACTTGCAAACAAAATTCTCTTTTCCCTTAACTTCAAATCCTTCCGGCTGCTCCATGTAAATCTCCTCATGCAAATCACCATGTAAGAAAGCAGTTTTAACATCAAGTTGTTCAAGTTCAAGATTCAAACAGGCAGCTAGTCCCAAAATCATACGAATGGAAGTCATCTTCACCACTGGTGCAAAAATCTCATCGAAGTCGATGCCCTTTTTCTGATGGCATCCCTTCACCACTAACCTTGCCTTCCGCTTCACTAGCTTGTTGTCAACTTTCTTGTTCTTAAACAACCACCTGTTCTTCAAGACTTTCTTCCCTTTTGGAGGCTTCACCAAGTCATAGGTTTCATTCTTCTTCAAAGAATCCATCTCCTCTTGCATAGCCTTGAGCCAATGGTCTTTGTCTGAATGTGACAAGACCTCTTGAAGGCTTTCAGGCTCCCCCTCATCAGTGATTAGGATGTATTCTGAACTTGGATAAAGTCTTGAAGGTTGACGAACTCTGGTCGATTTTCTAAGTGTTGGCTCTTCTACCTGTGGGCTGGATTTCTCCCCCTGATTAGAAGACTCTCCATGTTGAACATCTACAGCTTCATCATCAGGTTGTGGTACAACAACATCAGGTTGTACCTCTTCAATATGGTCATGTTCATGAGCAATTTCATGACCATCCTCTGGAGCATCACCTGTTAATTGATCATCTGCAGCAGAAACATGAGGCATGGGCATATCAATAACATCATGAGAGAAATTAGAATAATAAGTCTTATCAGCACCCAAAAGATGAAAACCCATCTCGTGCTCATAAAAGACAACATCTCTACTTCTCACAACTTTTTGCTTTGCTGGATCATAAAGTCTGTAACCAAACTCTTCATCACCATATCCAACAAACACACAAGGAGAAGTCTTGAAATCAAGCTTCAATCTATGTTCCTTCGGCACATGCATAAAAGCCTTGCATCCAAACACCCTCAAGTGAGAATAAGAGGGGTCTTTCCCAAACCAAACTCTCTCGGGAATATCAAACTCCAAAGGAACTGATGGTGCTCTATTTATCAAATACACAGCAGTTCCAACTGTTTCACCCCAAAATGACTTAGGAAGATTGGACATTCTAAGCATGCATCTCACTTTCTCAATAATGGTTCTGTTCATCCTCTCGGCAACGCCATTGTGTTGTGGGGTACCCGGTTCTGTTCTCTCATGTCGAATGCCATATCTTGAGCAATATGCTTTAAACTCATTTGAAGTGTATTCACCTCCATTATCAGTTCGAAGACGCTTCAGTTTGCAATCTGTCTCCCTTTCAACCATTGCATGAAACTTCTGGAAGATACCGAACACCTCACTTTTGTGCTTCATCATATAAACCCAAGTTCTCCGAGTAGCATCATCAATAAAAGTAACAAAGTATTTGTTACCACCAAGTGATTCCACCTCTATGGGACCACACACATCAGAGTAAACCAACTCTAACTTCACTTTCTTTCTTGTAGATGTCCTCGGAAAAGAAACTCTGTGTTGCTTTCCTGCTAAACAATGATCACAAGGGTCAAGTGAAATAGTAACATCAGCAGGAATAAGAGACTTACCGGCCAACAGCTTTATACCCTTCTCACTAACATGCCCCAATCTTCGGTGCCATAAGTTAGGAGAAGTTTTCTCCTCAATAGCATTCAACTCACCACTACACACTTTCAAATGTGTCTTATACAAGGTGCAACAAAGCTTGCCACGAGCAACAGTCAAGGAACCCTTAGACAATTTCCATTTACCCTCACCAAAAGTGTGCTTGTAACCCTCTTCATCAAGTACGTTAGCAGACAATAAATTGAGGCGTAAATCTGGAATGTGGCGAACATCTCTCAACGTCAAATAGCACCCAACATTGGTTTGGACTCGAATATCTCCAATGCCAACAATACTTGCTGAGCTCTGGTTTCCCATCTTCACACTACCAAAATCTCCAGCTCGGTAGTCAATAAAGTACTCCTTATTAGGAACACAATGATAGGAAGCTCCTGTATCAATAAGCCATTCAGTGTCAGAACTATCAACATGACAACATTCTCCAATAGCACATATCAAAGAAACACGATCATCAGAACTAGAAGTTGTAGCAGCTGTATTCTTGTCATCACCCTCTTTATGATGGTCATTTTTCTTATTTTGCTGGTCTCTTTTCAACTTGTAGCAATACTTTTGAATGTGGCCAGGCTTGCTACAATAGTGGCATATCGTAGGTTCTCTCCCATCCTTGGACTTTGACCTATACTTTGACTTGCCACGCCCTTTGGGACCTCTACTCTTGCTTCTTCCTCTATTCTCTACCACAAGTGCCTGCGAAATATCAACACCCATCTCCTTTCTTCTAAGCTCTTCATTGAACATGCTCTCTTTGATGACATCCAATGAAAGCGTACCATCTGGAGCTGAGTTGCTGATGGACACAACCAAAGTTTCCCAACTGTCTGGCAAAGAACTCAAGAGGAATAAAGCCTGCAACTCATCATCAAGAACAATTTTCATAACAGTCAACTTGTTAATAATATCTTGAAAGTCGCTAAGATGCTCAGAAACAGACTTCCCTGGCTTCAACTTGAGATTAACAAGCCTCTTAATCAACGAGGCCTTGTTATGAGCGGTCTTCCTCTCATAAAGACCCTCCAATTTTCTCCATAGTTCAAGCGGCTCAGTCTCCTGGGATACATGATTGAATATGCTAATATCAATCCACTGTCTGATTGTCCCCAAGGTTTTCTCTTCAGCTTTTCCCATTCTTTATCTATCATCTTCTCTGGCTTAGTGGGCTGGTCATCTTTCTTTGTTTTATCCACATCAATTGGGTCAAACAAATCCTTGCAATATAGCAAATCTTCCATCATCGGACGCCAAATGGAATAATTGGTTGATGTCAGTTTAACCATAGAGTTATTTCCATGCTCCATGTCTATGGTTTAACACTCCGCTCTGATACCAAATGTAGGGGGAGGCACAAAACAACACAAGTAGGATACAACACCTACTAGGATCGACTTCAAGACAATCAACCAAATATACTTCACCAATTTACCAAAAGAAATTCACCACTATATTAACCAAGCTCAAATCAGCAAATCTTCAATTAAATCACAAGCAAATATGAATTATAAATATGCAAGTGACACACGAGATTTATACGTGGAAAACCCCTTCGGTGTGAAGGATAAAAACCACGGGACTTGTAGGAGTCCACCCTACTTCTTCTCTTATTATGCAAATTGAGGGTAAAAACACCCAAATCAGTCTACAAGGATGTTACAGCCCACCAACAACAACATACATAAGAATCAACACAAAAAGGAGAAGAGAAATTGGGAAATGTCACCCAAAAAACGCAGATTACAGCAGCTGCAATAACAGACGATCAGGAACTCCGATTGACGATCTGAACGGTCAAGATGTAGTGCTATGTGTTGTGAACCAGCTGTGAAAATTTCAGTACGATCCAACGGTCGGATCTCCGGAAAACTGAAATTCCGTCAAGGCTCTCAAAACCTCTCTCAAACTGCTCTATCTCTCTCTATCTCACACACTCTCTCTCTTTTTCCCTTCTGTTTTTTTCACTTCAAAAAACAGACCTTAAGCCAGACAGCAACTCCCCCAAAAGACTTCTAGAAGAAGTCAACAAAGCCCAAAATATATGGGCTTTCACTTATATAAAAAAAATATCAAATGGGCTGGATTTCTCTTAACAATCTCCCCCTCCAGCCCAGTTCGGGGAGACCAAACATAAAAGGTCATCAAGAAGACATACCTGCAAGCTTGGAACAAAATTCAAGCTTGCTTCGAGGGACCACCTTTGTCAACATATCAGCACCATTCTTGTTGGTGTGAATCTTCTTCAACTTCATTAGTTGCTCTTCAATGACAACACGCAACCAATGATATCTCACATCAATATGCTTTGTGCGAGCATGGTACATGCTGTTTTTGCTCAAGTCCATAGCACTTTGACTATCACAAAACACAACATACTCGCTTTGCTTCAAACCTAACTCTTGAAGGAAACGCTTTAACCAAAGCATTTCTTTGCTTGCTTCCACTGCTGCTATATATTCTGCCTCGGTTGTAGACAACGCTACACACTTCTGTAGCTTGGATTGCCATGAAATGGCTCCCCCTGCAAATTTGAACAAGTAACCCGAGGTAGACTTCCGGTTATCAAGATCTCCAGCCATGTCAGCATCCGTAAATCCCTCAAGAATAGGCTCACCACCTCCAAAACACAAACTCAGATTTGATGTGCCTCGCAAATATCTTAAGATCCACTTTACAGCTTCCCAATGAACCTTGCTCGGATTTGCCAAGTATCTGCTAACCAATCCAACAGCATGTGCTATATCCGGTCTTGTACACACCATGGCATACATCAATGAACCAACAGCAGAGGAGTAAGGAATATGAGACAAACTTTCCTTTTCTTTATCGGTTGTAGGACAACAACGCTTGCTCAACTTGAAATGGGCTGCAAGTGGTGTATTAACTGGCTTGGCATTCTTCATATTGAACCTTTCAAGCACCCGTTCAATATACTTTTCTTGTGACAACCAAAGCTTACCAGCTTTTCTATCACGAGTAATTTCCATACCAAGAATTTGCTTCGCAGGACCCAAATCTTTCATATCAAAGGACTTTGACAAATCCTCTTTCAACCTGCAAATCATCTCAACATCTTGTCCCACAATCAACATATCATCAACATACAAGCAAAGGATAATGAAGTTACCTTCAGAGAATTTTCTAAAATACACACAAGGATCTGCAGTAGTCCGCTTGTACTCATTACTACTCATGAAGGAATCAAACTTGTGATACCATTGCCTTGGTGCTTGCTTGAGTCCATAGAGACTCTTTTTCAACTTGCAAACAAAATTCTCTTTTCCCTTAACTTCAAATCCTTCCGGCTGCTCCATGTAAATCTCCTCATGCAAATCACCATGTAAGAAAGCAGTTTTAACATCAAGTTGTTCAAGTTCAAGATTCAAACAGGCAGCTAGTCCCAAAATCATACGAATGGAAGTCATCTTCACCACTGGTGCAAAAATCTCATCGAAGTCGATGCCCTTTTTCTGATGGCATCCCTTCACCACTAACCTTGCCTTCCGCTTCACTAGCTTGTTGTCAACTTTCTTGTTCTTAAACAACCACCTGTTCTTCAAGACTTTCTTCCCTTTTGGAGGCTTCACCAAGTCATAGGTTTCATTCTTCTTCAAAGAATCCATCTCCTCTTGCATAGCTTTGAGCCAATGGTCTTTGTCTGAATGTGACAAGACCTCTTGAAGGCTTTCAGGCTCCCCCTCATCAGTGATTAGGATGTATTCTGAACTTGGATAAAGTCTTGAAGGTTGACGAACTCTGGTCGATTTTCTAAGTGTTGGCTCTTCTACCTGTGGGCTGGATTTCTCCCCCTGATTAGAAGACTCTCCATGTTGAACATCTACAGCTTCATCATCAGGTTGTGGTACAACAACATCAGGTTGTACCTCTTCAATATGGTCATGTTCATGAGCAATTTCATGACCATCCTCTGGAGCATCACCTGTTAATTGATCATCTGCAGCAGAAACATGAGGCATGGGCATATCAATAACATCATGAGAGAAATTAGAATAATAAGTCTTATCAGCACCCAAAAGATGAAAACCCATCTCGTGCTCATAAAAGACAACATCTCTACTTCTCACAACTTTTTGCTTTGCTGGATCATAAAGTCTGTAACCAAACTCTTCATCACCATATCCAACAAACACACAAGGAGAAGTCTTGAAATCAAGCTTCAATCTATGTTCCTTCGGCACATGCATAAAAGCCTTGCATCCAAACACCCTCAAGTGAGAATAAGAGGGGTCTTTCCCAAACCAAACTCTCTCGGGAATATCAAACTCCAAAGGAACTGATGGTGCTCTATTTATCAAATACACAGCAGTTCCAACTGTTTCACCCCAAAATGACTTAGGAAGATTGGACATTCTAAGCATGCATCTCACTTTCTCAATAATGGTTCTGTTCATCCTCTCGGCAACGCCATTGTGTTGTGGGGTACCCGGTTCTGTTCTCTCATGTCGAATGCCATATCTTGAGCAATATGCTTTAAACTCATTTGAAGTGTATTCACCTCCATTATCAGTTCGAAGACGCTTCAGTTTGCAATCTGTCTCCCTTTCAACCATTGCATGAAACTTCTGGAAGATACCGAACACCTCACTTTTGTGCTTCATCATATAAACCCAAGTTCTCCGAGTAGCATCATCAATAAAAGTAACAAAGTATTTGTTACCACCAAGTGATTCCACCTCTATGGGACCACACACATCAGAGTAAACCAACTCTAACTTCACTTTCTTTCTTGTAGATGTCCTCGGAAAAGAAACTCTGTGTTGCTTTCCTGCTAAACAATGATCACAAGGGTCAAGTGAAATAGTAACATCAGCAGGAATAAGAGACTTACCGGCCAACAGCTTTATACCCTTCTCACTAACATGCCCCAATCTTCGGTGCCATAAGTTAGGAGAAGTTTTCTCCTCAATAGCATTCAACTCACCACTACACACTTTCAAATGTGTCTTATACAAGGTGCAACAAAGCTTGCCACGAGCAACAGTCAAGGAACCCTTAGACAATTTCCATTTACCCTCACCAAAAGTGTGCTTGTAACCCTCTTCATCAAGTACGTTAGCAGACAATAAATTGAGGCGTAAATCTGGAATGTGGCGAACATCTCTCAACGTCAAATAGCACCCAACATTGGTTTGGACTCGAATATCTCCAATGCCAACAATACTTGCTGAGCTCTGGTTTCCCATCTTCACACTACCAAAATCTCCAGCTCGGTAGTCAATAAAGTACTCCTTATTAGGAACACAATGATAGGAAGCTCCTGTATCAATAAGCCATTCAGTGTCAGAACTATCAACATGACAACATTCTCCAATAGCACATATCAAAGAAACACGATCATCAGAACTAGAAGTTGTAGCAGCTGTATTCTTGTCATCACCCTCTTTATGATGGTCATTTTTCTTATTTTGCTGGTCTCTTTTCAACTTGTAGCAATACTTTTGAATGTGGCCAGGCTTGCTACAATAGTGGCATATCGTAGGTTCTCTCCCATCCTTGGACTTTGACCTATACTTTGACTTGCCACGCCCTTTGGGACCTCTACTCTTGCTTCTTCCTCTATTCTCTACCACAAGTGCCTGCGAAATATCAACACCCATCTCCTTTCTTCTAAGCTCTTCATTGAACATGCTCTCTTTGATGACATCCAATGAAAGCGTACCATCTGGAGCTGAGTTGCTGATGGACACAACCAAAGTTTCCCAACTGTCTGGCAAAGAACTCAAGAGGAATAAAGCCTGCAACTCATCATCAAGAACAATTTTCATAACAGTCAACTTGTTAATAATATCTTGAAAGTCGCTAAGATGCTCAGAAACAGACTTCCCTGGCTTCAACTTGAGATTAACAAGCCTCTTAATCAACGAGGCCTTGTTATGAGCGGTCTTCCTCTCATAAAGACCCTCCAATTTTCTCCATAGTTCAAGCGGCTCAGTCTCCTGGGATACATGATTGAATATGCTAATATCAATCCACTGTCTGATTGTCCCCAAGGTTTTTCTCTTCAGCTTTTCCCATTCTTTATCTATCATCTTCTCTGGCTTAGTGGGCTGGTCATCTTTCTTTGTTTTATCCACATCAATTGGGTC